>CAUYQG010049829.1:0-17084 GCA_963574415.1 Tarsius wallacei | reverse complement strand
TATTATTTGTATTACTTATTAATATTATTAATAATGCTATTAACGTTAATAATATTAATGCTATTAGCATTAATACTGTTAGTATTATAAATGAAATGAATCAAGCCGGCACAAAAGGACTCATCTTTGTGGGTGTTTTGTGTTTTTTGTTTGTTTGTTTTGTTTTGTTTTTCTTTTTGAGTTGGAGTCTCACTCTGTCGCCCAGACCACCGCAGCCTCTACCTGCTGGGCTCCGGCGATCCTTCCGCCTCAGCCTTCCGAGTAGCCTGAACTACAGGCGTGCGCTACCACACCCGGCTGATTTTTTGATTTATTGTAGAGATGAGGTCTCACCAAGTTGCCCAGGCGGGTCTCGAAGCCATGGGCTCAGGCAATCCACTCACCTCAGCCTCCCAAAACGCGGGGTTACAGGCTGAGCCACCGAGCCCGGCTCGTCTTTGTTTTTAATGTGTGTATTTAACTGTGTTTGA
Source organism: Tarsius wallacei (assembly GCA_963574415.1). NCBI lineage: Eukaryota > Metazoa > Chordata > Mammalia > Primates > Tarsiidae > Tarsius > Tarsius wallacei. Next base: position 16,614 of record CAUYQG010049829.1, on the reverse strand, counting down.
AAATTTTAATTTTTATTAATGACGACACTTGCCCACCAAGTCACAACGTTTCGGAGACTTTAACAACTGGCTTTTGCAAGTGGGTCTGGGGTGGCTGCAGCACACGCTTCCACCTCAGAAGAAATGGAAATTGTCACGGGGACTTGGAAAGGGCAATGGACTGCAGATGTGCACTAAGTCGTTCAGGTTACTTCACCTCTCCGAATTTATTTTTGTTAAGGCAAGGAGATTCTAGGGAACCTAATTTCTGTGGATGTTGGCACTGTAAACCAGGTAATGTTTGCGGAGTGATTGTGCACAAAGCAAACAATGAGTCTTGGCTGCTAGTATTATGATTATTATCAGATTTTGGCCAAGTCCAATACATGCTATGCAATCATGGGCGACTTATTTTCCTCATCGGGCCTTAGTTCCTTCATTTGTAAACTAAGAAGTTAAATACAAAATGACTGATAAGATTTTTTCTAGATCTCAAATGTACAATGATTAAGAACTAGGGATTTTAAGGCAGAGGGCCAAAATTCAAATCCTGGCTCTCTTAATGAAAGCTGTGTCGTTTTGGACAAGTTAGTTCATTTCTCTTGTGCTTGGTTTCTTCCTCTGTAAGTCAGGAAGTAATACAGGAATTTGTTGCAGAGTTTTTCAAAGTTAAAACAAGGTAAATCCTGGCAATGATATTAGCCTACTTCTTGGCATATAGCAGGTACTCAAAACTAAGCTATTTTATTAATAGTATTAGTATTATAGTATAGGACAGTATTAATTGTGGTCGATTTTTAGTGTAGCATATAGCATTAATATAATATTTTGTATTAATGGTCTATATGCCATATGCAATGCAATGTATCTTAGTAATATCATTAATGGTATTGGTATTACTGCTATTATTTTAATATTATCATCAGTCATATTAGTATTATCCATATAATGGCACTCAAGAGTGCAAATGTTTATTTTATTTTTTTGTAATGATATATCTCCCTAGTCAAATCTTCATCCAAGAAACATGTCCTGTGACTTACCAAAATTAATATTAATAATAAAATACGCAATGCTAATAATAAAATAGGTAACATTATTGGGAATTTTCTAGGTGTCATCCACTGTAGGAAGTGTTTCCCATTTAGGTTAATTAACTTCTTTGAATCTCAGTCTCATTTTTGACTTGCTCTGTTTCCAACCTGGGCTGGTTCACCCTTGTTAGGTAGCCTGATGGCCCCCGCTCCTGGGAGGTCACAATATTAGTGATGAACTCGGTGCAGACACCTGATCAGCATGGCACACGACAGCCCGGAACTCCTGGACTCAAGTGATCCTTCCGCCTCAGCCTCCTCAGTAGCAGGGACTGCAGGCACAGGCCACCATACCCGGCATCAGTTCCATCATTTACAAAATGACCTTATTACCTGTCATGTTGAGTTGTTGAGAAGATTATAAACATTATTATTATAGCACACTCAAGCCAATGTCTGGGACAAGGTAGGCATGCAATGAATAGTAGCTGGTAATCACAATTGTACGAATAATAGAATTACTTTATAGGTTGTGAGACTATACTTATACTTTTAAAAAAATACCAGTAATGCTGAGTGTGTAGTAAAGGCAAAGCAGTGATAACCATTATAGTTATATAATAAAAATGAATGCTGGGCATTTGCCATAAGTGTTTGCCATTCACTATTGTCTTACCATTGAGAATAGCTTGGTAGTTCAGGGTGGAGGTCAGAGAAAATTCAGACTACTGAGCTCAAAAGCCTTCCTGGAAGGAGCTGCTGCTTCTGCAGGGGTGGGGGTGCACAGAGTGAATCCTTTCCTGAAATGAGAGGAATAGGCTCGAATGTTCTGAGCAAGCGAAGGGGAGGGTTCAGGAGTGTTCCTGCGACTGGAGAGAATCAGACATCCCCCGCACAGGGTTTGGAGGTGTCACCGTGTAGCACATGGGTGAGGCAAGCCCTGGCACACGCCGGCAATGCTGACATTTGTTCTTTTGTGTCTCGTGATGTTGACTTGGGCACCTGGGCCTTTGGGAGAGTCTGTTGAAAGCTGTGAGTGTTTTGTGGTCATTTGTTTGATGGCATCGTGTCTTTGGCTGTCTTAAGATGCTCTTTGCTTCTTCTGGGATACCTCCGTGTGTACTATTAGCTGTAGCTGTGTCCAAAACATCATCAAAATTTTAAGGGTCCCAGTTTTCATGCAGTTTTGTTTATTCATCGCTCTTAACATGACTCATGTCAATAGTTCATTTCAAAAATCTCCCCAAAGTCAGTCCACATGGCCTTCTGCTCCCATACCTAGCCATCAGCAAGGGGCACATGGTTACACAATGAAGTCTTTCAGGACGCTCCAGTCCCTTAGCCTGTCGTCCCTCAGAGAAACAGAGTGAACCCATCCGAAAGGCCAGAGAGGAAATGAGAGTGAGCTCATCCTTTCTCTTGGCACTGGTGGCCACCTTGGGGAATAGTTACTCAGTGAGCTCTGGCTTTCCCATCCGATGGCGCCACGAAGCAGGGACTAACCTTTTAGAGCAAACCTAGAGTTAATGCTGTGCATACCTGAGAACAGAGAGGCCCAAGTGAACCCAGCTCTACTGAGCCATGGCTGGAAATCAGGTTCTTGAAAGAGCATTTTTCTGGACTATCTGAACCTGGCTTCAAATAAAGGGTGGAGTTCTCAGCCAAATCAGAGATTTAATTGCATTCACAAAAATACAAACCCTAGGGGCAGTCTCAGAAAGATAAGTAAAATTATCATGTAAGGGACACACATATATATGTATTATGTATTGTCAGCATTAAAGAATATAATTATATTAATACATATATGTGTGTTGTATAACAAACCCATATAGAATTTCAATAGTAATGTTAATCAAAAATGTCAATTATAGTAAGGACATATTTGCTTATCAAAGTTGAAAGATTAAACAAATAATGCTCTATGCTTTAAAACATGTACCAATAGGAGATTGTCCTTATATTTTATGTGAAAAAGTAAACTTTTACTATCTTTTAAAAGGCTATTCAGCAATAGAAATCAAACATCTCAAAATATATATTCTTTGATATAGTAATTCTTCTCTATGACTCTATGTTCAGTACAGAAACTTATGACTGCATAGTTTATAATAGTAAAAATTGAATACCATCTAAAAATCTAACATTGGCTTGCAATAAAGATAATGTTTCTGAAGATTTTAAATGATATGTAAATTGCTCAGGGTAAAATAATATGGGTTTGTACATCTTGTAGTTCATATATTTTCATACAGGGCTTTATAATAATCTTACCTGTATTAAAATATATGAACTAAATGCACAAGGTGTTATTTCTAGTCAGTGGGATTATAAGTTGTTTTTATTTGGGTATTTATTTAATCTTCTCCATAGAGTGTATAGCCAGAAAAATGAATATTAAAAAAAGTACTTAGTGTTCCTCTGGGAAAGAATCCTGTAGTGTGTGTGGAGAGAAACAACAGAAAAAACTAAGGCCATCAAGGGTTACAGATATTTGAACAAATTGGGCTGACTTTCCTAAAATTGACTGCAATTTTTTTTCTGTATTTTCAGTTTCAAATAAGAGCTCTGTGTGAATTACATTGAGTCTGAGGGAAAAAAAAAACACATATGAAAATCTGTCATTTTAAGTAGGATAGTTTAAAATGGGTTTGCCGCAATTAAAAACGTGTCTTTGAAATGTGTTTAGTCTTTTAAGACCAGGAAGAACTGTCACCCCACATTGCTTGTGAGTCACTGAACGCCTGGTCCTTCTTCCCTAGGACAAGAATCGCTGTGTGAGAAGGGAGACATTAGGAGAGGATGGATGTTGCTTTGCAGTCAAATGACCGTTTTTTTCATGCTAATTGTGTTATAAAAATGGAAATCATGCTTCTCCATTTGTGGTAACTAAACATTGCAGCCAGCCATGTTATTCCTGTGACTTGTCCTCAGCCCTCCCTCCGTGGAGCTAATATTATGCTTTGGGTAGTGCATCAACTTCGCAAAATGAACTCACCCAATTAGCCTGCTTCTACACAGCTCCTTTGAAGGTTCCCCTGACTTATTTGAGTGCTAAACGTTAGCATTGGGCATCTTTCTTGCTATTGATAGGCCAGTTTAGACCCACTTCCCGTAGTAAGTAAACAAGTGAATGAATGAAAGAATAAATGGATGGCTCAGAGCAGCAGTTTTAACTCAACACAAATTGTTGTGTTAGCTAAGGTTTTATTCTTTTTAATCTCATGATTTTTCTTTGAGTGATAGGCAACATTTAAATGATTTTCTACTGGAAATATTCAGGACTCCTCAGAGCAATGATCTCTGTCAGTATGGGAAAAAGGCAGGTGAGGTAGAACAGAGGCGTTGCAGGATGAATTTTTTCCTATTTTTTTTTCCCAATCCCACCTTCCTTTTTTCCTCCCTACTGCTGGATGCCTTTCACACATGCAGGACATTTTTGTCCAACTTTATATCATTGGAGACCATTGTTTTCTTGGCTCTTGCAAGATCGGAGCATCTTGTTTTCCTAAAAAGTAAGCAGAATGACTTTCTTAACTGCCATTTTTACCCTTTCCCTCTTTCTCTCTTTCCCTCTCTCCTTCCTTCCCTCCCTCCCTCCCTCTCTCCCTCCCTGCCTTCTTTCCTTCTTCATTCTTGTCCTTTTTTGCACCAACCTATTAACAGACTCCTTGGCAAACAGCTATGTGCCAGGAATGTAACAGTGAACAAGACAAAGCTCTGGGCCTTAAAGAATTTACGGTGGGTGAGAGGTCACAAAGAAGTAAAGCAATATTTACCAAAGAGCATTACCATTGCTTCCTTTGGTAGAAGTAAGTACAGAGTGCCCTGGAAGCACCCAAGGAGGGACACGTACCCCAGACATGGGGCGGGGAGAAGCGGCGATATTTACGATCACTTACAGTGTTGAGTCAATGGAACTTGGGTCTGGCCAAGAAAAGAGGAGCCAAGGATGCTTCATAACATTCAGAGAAGAGAGAGAGAGAACGTGGATGGATCCATAATCAAAAAGAAACTCAGCTGGACTATTTCCTTCACACAGTGTGTGCCATGCTAAAACATTTGGAAATTATCTTGAAGGTCAAAGATAAAAGATTTCAACCAGGACAATGAAATGTCCATATTTTTAACTTAGCATAAAGAATTAATTGGAGAAAGATAAAATTGAACATAGGAAGTTCAGATGGTTTATTTTGTAATAATCCAAGCAAGAGATGATCGTGGTCTAAACGATACAGGTAGTAGGAACCACAGATAAGAGTACAAAAGTGTTTAGAAGATAACATTGTGAGGACTTGGTAGTGGGTTGTGGGTACCCAGAAATGAGCAAAATGCGGCAATAAAACTCTAGGCTCCTGGCCTAAGCAACAGACAAATGGATGGATGGCATTCGCTGAAATTCAGAACACAGGTACAGAGGCAGTTTGTGGAGGGTGGGAAGCTGAGTTGCTTTGGATGTATGGAGTATGCGATTCTTGACTGACATCTCCATGGAGATACATAAGATGTGTTTGAGTATAAAGGTCTGATGCTCAAGAGAGATCTCTGGATTATAATTTTTAGAAGAGAAACATGATTAAAGTCAAAGGTTTATCTGAAGTTGCCAAGGGAGAGAGCTAATTTCAAGGAGAAGACAGTCACTGCTCTTCCAGAGGCTGTTGACAATTTTGCAAAATCGTGTTCAGTGGTACAGCGAGAATAAAACCAGGGGTCAGGTTCGAGGGCCAAGGGGCCCAATAAGATGTGTAGTACCCATGGGTTGATTTATGTGAATGATTTAGGCAGATTTAATTATAATTAATTAAATTATCCAAGTTTTTTTGGATGAGGTTAGCAAATGCCATTTATATTTAAAGCAAAAAATGTTACTCTCCTTCTTAATTATTTATTAAGATTAGGTTATTTCAGTTCTTGGATTGTTTTTTGATAATATGATCTGGTTAGGGGAACAGGCTAGTTAGTTATGAATTTTACTGTGTTTTTAGTGTGGGCATTTGCTAAATTTCACATTGCATAAAATCATTTGTTTTTGAGCCAATGGAATATTTTTCTGAGAAAGGAAAATAAACGACTTTTTTTTCCTATTAAGGATGAGATAAATGCTTTTCTCTAACGAAAGTAAAACATTTAATTCTGAAGTGCAATGAACAATGTGATGATTACCTTAACAAAATAAGTATATTCGGCCACTGGAGACTGACAAAGATTGCAAACAAAACTAAACACACAAATAGATTTCCACCCATAAATCTTAAGGATCACGGTGTTTCTCAAAGAAGAAAGAATATCCAGCGGTTATTTATTCTTTTATGTGAATAATAAATATTAATACAATATGGCTGAAGCAAATTTTGGAAATTTAGTTTTCCAAAGATGGTGTGAGAATACATAGTTAATATAACAAAAGCAAGTTTTTCTTTCTTTTTTTTTTTTTTTTGAGAAAGCAGGATTTATTTAGAGGACAGGAAAGCTCCCAGAGTGGGAGGAGACCTGAGAGAGTTGCCCCCAAAAGTAATTTTAAAAAGCCTCTTACTTGGGAAGATTTTGGAGATAATCTCACTTTATTATTACATTTGAACTTTCATGGATATTGAAACTGTTCCAAAACTGACTGTAAGATTTCAAAGAGCAACACATTTATTACTGAATCTAGAGTCTGCCGTTCTTCGAAACATGGGTTGATAATTCAGAAAAGGAAAATAACTTTTTTCTTTTCTGATACAATAGATTCTATCCCAGAATCTTGAAGTCCTTTGCACAAGTTAACTCATGATTCCCCTTAAGATTTTGAATGCGGATGAGCTCGGCTCCTCTGCACATGGTCATGCCGGGCGTCTGGAAACCTTGCACGGCGTGAAGGAGACGCGCCATGGCTGCCAGCAGGTTTGCAGATGAGCCAAGAATAGCAAACAGGGTTTCAGCCGTTAAACACACAAAATTTATAGATATTGAATGATTAAAACAACAGACTAAAATTTGATCTAAAAGAAAAAGCTCTTGGCGAAAGTCTGCCTGCGTGGGAACTTGACACATTTCTATACTGTTTTGCACACTTGGTGGTCTCATTTTCCCATCCAGGGTAAGTTGATTTCTAAGATTCTCTCTAGAGATGACATTCTGTCTGTGGATCTTACTTAGAAAAAAATTTTTTAATGGCTTCTGTCCTGGCACGCACGACCCATGACAGTGGTATTGTTTAGCAACTTATTCAGTGGGGGAATAAAATGAGTTATTTAATCTAGATCACTATATAATCAGTCACACTCTTTATTCCTTTCTTAGGGACAGAGAACATAGGTACATAAAAGTAAAGTGACTAAGGATGCAGATGCTGAAATCATATCTCCTAGAAATAAAACAGCTTTGTAATTCAGTGCATGACTTTGGACAAGTTAATTCATTCGAGCTCCTGCTTCTCATCTGTGAAATGGGTAGATACACAACCAGCAGCAAACACACTTGTGGGCGTGCATGAGCAGAAAGGACTTCGCACAACACCTGCTGTGTGACGGGCCTGCTCGTCCTTCAGCTTCCTTCTCTTTGCTGTCCACACAGACGACGCCCTTTGCCATCCTTCATGTCACAGGGGCTGGAAGCCCGGGAACTCCAGTTCACAGAATCCCTTGCCATCTGTTTTCTGATTTAATTTCCCTTAGTGAGAATAATTTGCATGGGATTTTGGAGGCAGAAGAGAAATAGGAGTTAATGTGGGGGCAGGCAGGTGCATGAGCTTTGATAGTAGACAAATGTGAGGTTTTGCTGGTGGCTTTTAGGAGGACTCCTGAGGATTTCCATTTTGGTGTGGTGGGTAGCTGAGATCATTGGCAGTGGTTTCCAGCAAATTTTGTAATATCCCAATTTCTTGAAAAAAAGCAAAACAGCAACAACAACTTAACTTCTTCATATCTGTCAGTGGTTTTGTAAGCACCTAATTAATTTCCTGAATTAAATGCCTTCTAGCTTGAGTGGTTTCTGTTTTCTTAACTAATCCTTGACTAATATATTTTCTTTCTATGAATTCTATTACAAATTTAAGATTTTTTAAAAAGAAGAAATAATGATAATAACTGTTAACATTTAGGTTTTTATTTCAATGATATCTTTTTTAGTAAATGCTTTCTGACTACACTATCTAAAATTTCAACACTGCCCCCATTTTTTTGCTTAAAAAAAAATCTCCATAGCATTTTTTCTGTATTATACTTACTGGTGATCTTACTTATATTGTTTATGGTATTTCCTGCTGGAAATTATTAAGCTCTGATGATAAGGACTTTTTGCTGCTTCACTGTTGAATCCTCAGCTCTTCAAAAAATATCGGATGTTTATCAGATCCTCAATAAACACTTGTTGAGTTAGTGAATGAGTCGAGTGCTGATTGCGTGCTGGATTTCTTTTAAGTACTATGTTTATGTTATCTTACTTAATCCTTCCAATAAGACCTATTCGATGGCCATTGCTATTATGCCCAATTCATAAAACCAAAGACTCAGATAAACAAGTGGTAGAATAAGGCTTTGAACTTGGGTAGCATGATGCCCAAGCCTTTGCTATTTATGATACCACATTGAACATCCACTGTATCTCCAGTATTGAACTGGGTGCTTCATATTGTCTTGAAATCTCATAAAAATACCAGTGGCATGTATGACAAAATGAGAAAACAGAGTCCTATAGAAGTTAAATCATTTTTACAAGATGACACAACAACTGAGTGACACAGCTCAAATCCTCACCCAGTTCCATCTGTCCCTAAGGGCCCAGGTCACGCATTCTTCCAAATAGGGAATACTTTTAAAGACCATCAGATGCTTTATTCTTGAATTGAGATTAAAAAATATAGAGAAAAGTGATGGTATATATACTACTCATGAGCAAAATTAGAGAACTAGAATTGAATCAGCAGACACAGAACAGACACATTTTAGTACAAGGGAGGTCTTATTGTCAGCTATTAATATGGTCTCTGTTGTAGCATATTACTTTCGTTAAGCAATGACTGTTTCCAGGGTGTGCGCCTATTTAGCTTACATTAGGACGCAGTGTAAATGCCATGCCCCAATTCTAAAGCTCAGCAAAAGCAAAACAGCTGTCTAATAGGAGACATTTTTACAGCATGAATGAATGGCTCATACTGTTGTAGAAAGGCCAGTTTTATAAAACCACACTTGGAAAAGCAAGTTGGGCCCTGACTGTCCTCCTTTCTCTTGTTAAGTCAAGAAAAAAGAAAGAAAAAACAGCACAAATGCAGACAGTAGCGCCATAAAGAATGTTTCCGGTAAGGGCTGCTTCCTTGTAAGAGACCCTGCTCTCCATTTATGTAGTCTGTATTCAGTGATTATGTAAACCTAGGAGGGAGCATTCAGATAAAAGAAGCATAGGTGCTTGAAACTTTCGCTGTAATTTTTATGAAGTGAAACAAAACAAAGCATGAAACCTTCTTGAGGTAAAGCAGGAACTGCACGTGGGTGTTTTCCTGGACGGCCGCCATCCGCTTACATGCAAGAGGAGGGCTTGACTGGGAAATGAGCTGGCCTTTCCCGCCTCTCTCCTCTCCTTGCCTGGTGCCCACGGTTTTCACACTCCAGTCATTAGAATGTGCTCACTTGGAACTCGGAACTCGTGGGGGCGAAAATCATTGTTCTTCCTTAAATGTTCATGGGCCTCATTCCTTACTTTTACCGTTCTAATCGAATGCAGTGGGGCTTTTAGACTATCTCATGTGATATTCATTTCTGCTATGATTTGTTTTATGCTTGACAATTATTTCATTTACAGAGACAAAATAATTTCAGTGTGCAAGGAAGCATTGTTTTTTCTCTGTAATAGTATCATTGTGAAATATGGTCGTGTCTTTCAGAGGTTTTCTGGAATGGAAAATTGCAGTCATTAGGAGTATAAAATAGAGCTTAGTATCTGGATAGGTGGAAAGATTTCTAGATGGGGAATCATGAGACCTAAATCCTGACCTTGGTTGTTCCACTAGTTAAGAGTGTAACCTCAGATAATTTATTTAACCTTTTTGGTTGTCAGAGTAGTTTAGAAAAGATGGAGATGCTCAAGTCTTAAAAATGTATTTATCTCATCACACACACACACACAAATATAAAAAAAGAAAAAATTCAAGATTAGGCAAATAAAAAGATATATTTAACAAGTCAGATTTTTATATAGTCACCAGAACAATTTTTGTTGTATTCCTTCCAGGCTAATAATGTCCACATAAATCCAAGGATTTATCCAAGTTAATCTAAGTTAATATATAGCATTAATAATAATATTTGAGTTTAATTATGAGGACAGTTTAGTAAAATCTTGAGTTTGAGACTCTGCACAGTTTTTGTCATCTTATTTATAACTACAGAGAAGCTTCATGAAGCATGGTCCATGTATTAACCTACGATAATTGAGAACTAGGATAAAATCATGTAAAGAGCTAACCACCGTAATGATGGGATAAAATTCAACAGACCAGAGCTAAGTGGTATATCAGATGTTCTCCATTGGAGTAGAGTGTTAGCTAAGGCAGGTTTGGGTTTTCTGTCATGATATTGATTTTTTTAAGTTAATAAAACTATTCAAATCAATTGTACTTATAAAAGACAACTGTTTGGTAAAACTGGCTGCATAATGGCTTTGAAAAGCAAAGAGTGCATCTGTCCTGACAAGTTGAACAGGGACTTGTCGGTCCCATCCTTGCCTCTGCTGTGTCTAATACTGTTGTGTTTGAGCTCAGACAAAAGTCTAAAAGAAGAGATGGCAACAAAAACGAGCACTGTACGTACTATGCTTTTTATAAGTTGGCCTCTTTAAGTTTGTATCATAGCTTGGAACAAGTAGGTGGCATGTGATGCTAATGTCTTCTCATGCTTTGGCACTAAGGGTCTTTCACAGTTCCCAACTGGTGGTCATCAAGGGTGTGTTTGCACAAGTCAGACTTCAGCAGAATGCTTTCTTTGGAGAAAAGATTTGGGTGATTTCCCAGGTTTAATTTTTTAAAAATCACTAAAATGTGTTTTTTAATTGCAAATTAACTTGTGTTATTCTGCTACGATTAGATGTGTACAGCTTGGAAATGACTTTCCTTCTCTTTGAAAAACATTCTTGTTTATTTTTTCTCTGTAGCTCAAAGGAAACCATGTTGGACCAGGCTTCGTAAGACATGACTGTAATTTGGTGCTGCCATGGATTCAGCATTATTCCCATGACCTTCCTCACTTTCACCTCCTCCCTCTGCACTCATTTCATCATGGAGGAGGAAATGTTAAACAGTGCAGCCAGTTAAGAGTTAGAGATCTCAAAGAAACCTACATGAAGCACTCTTTTGAGATCTCAGTTGACAATGTGCTGACTTCAGGGTTACTAAAATTTACCAACATCACACAGTAAAAAATACTGCAATCCTCGTAAAGTAGTAAGTTACAACCATTTTTTAAGGAAAGCACTTCAAATAATTTGAGAAAGCTTGTGGTAAACGCCAATGAAATCTAGAAATAAATATATTATTAAGTGATTCAAATGACTTTATGACTTTACTTGCATGTGGTTTATATTAGATTATCAGAAGAGCCTCATGTAAGCTACAATATGCCTGCGGACAAACTCAAGGAAATAATAACTGAGATGAAGTAGGGTGTTCTTAGTCTTTGCAGTTTTATAGAGGAACACAATGGGACGTGGGAGAAAAAAATCTCCTAGTAGAGACCTTTCAGTGAGTCAGCCCTCGTATTTCTTGTTTGCTGTTTTCTAAATACTATCTTTGATTTTCATCCATTTAATGAACTTACTTAACACCTACAACATTCAGATTCCTTGTGGATACCTATCTATTCTCTAGATAGAGGTCAGCTGATGAGGAACACTGTGTGTGAATGGACTTTGGAGTGGCCGTAATCTCCCTGAATAATTTGTAAGATTGAAAGCATGTGTGCATAGTCTTGGGCCAGCAGCCCAGGGTTTCCCTAGTCTTCAGAAGCATCACAGAGAAAGTTAAGAACCCTTGCAGAGATGGCATTCACCTCTAGCTTGACACCTAGTTCAGGATTCTCAAATTTCGTATGCTGAGTCTTCTTTGCCCATATCTCACAAGTCCTTTAGAGTGTGTCCCATAAGAGTACCTGCCGATTGAGAAACATTAGTGGGACAGCAAAGAAAATCAGCTACACAAAGCGAAGGCATGTGCACTGCTATCTGCCTATGTTTAACGTGTGTGACTTTTTTTTTATTTTTTGAAATTCAGGAAACTCCTTAGAAGACAAAGAGAGGAAAAAGGTGTCAGAACTCTCTCCCTCTCCTAAGTGCCCACCAAAGCCAAGGTTTATGAACTCCTGGCCAAGGGAAGAAAGGCACTGCCAGGACCTTACATGCTCCTCCAACCTATAAGAGTGTCAAGGGCTCCTGACCTAATTAGTCAGATGAACTGCAGTGGTATCTTTGAGATAGCATGGCCCCAGATCTCACTCTTTCCAGGTGGCCTTAGCCTTGCTTCTTGGAGGACAGTCTTCTACATGCACCTTGGATTCTAGCAGAGAACTTATCCTTGCAAACAAATAACCTTGGCTTAGATGGCCATCCGAGTCAGTTGCAGCTGTTGAGCAGATGCCGTACGTACACATGACATAAGGTGTATCAAGATATGAGGGAGGCTGGACGTGGTGGCTCATGCCTAGAATCCTAGTACTTTGAGGGGCTGAGGTGGGAAGATTGCTGTAGCCCAGAAGATTGAGACCAACCTAGGCAACGTAGGGAGACCTCATTGCTACAAAACAAAACAGAAAAAATTAGCTGGGCATGATGGTTCTCACCTACAGTCCCAGCTACTTGGGAGGCTGAAGGATAGTCTGAGCCCAGGAGTTGGGGACTGGTGAGCTGTGATCGTGCCACTGTACTCCAGCCTGGGCGACAAAGTGAGACTCCATCTCAAAAAAAAAAAAAAAAAAAAATGCTAGGAACACACAGCGACTGGTCCTTCAGGCCCACTTTATTATTGCGCTTGGATCCAGCAAGCCATTTGCTTTGCGGGCCTTGCGTACAATCATCTTGCCTCTGCCCCTGTGTCTTCACGCACATTTTTTCCTACTCTAAGTGCTCTTCTGAACCTATCTCTGCCGTTACAGAGTCGACCTCAAATTTTATCTGTCTGCCTCTGCGTGGCCATTTGCTCATTGAGAAAGGCAGAATGGGCTAGGAGGGTAATTTGCTCCAACGTTTTTCTCAGTAACCCCTTCTGTTCTTCAAATAAAATCTTACATGAAAGTCCGATAAAAAGAGGTAAGTAAAAATGTTTAAGTAGCTTTGTTTTAAGGATACAGTAGCTTCCAAGTGGGTAGGAGTAAGAAGCTTAAACTACGCCTCTGGAGGACCCAGAGAGAAAAAACACTAGCAGAAATGTTTCCTAGGGTTTTGAATATGATATAAGTTTTTTAAAAATGCTCAGCAAGCCGGACTCGGTGGCTCAGCCTGTAATCCCACGCTTTGGGAGGCTGAGGTGAGTGGATTGCCTGAGCCCGCGGGTTCGAGACCCGCCTGGGCAACTTGGCGAGACCTCATCTCCACAATAAATAAAAAAAAATCAGCCGGGCATGGTAGCGCATGCCTGTAATCCCGGCTACTCGGAAGGCTGAGGCGGAAGGATTGCCGGAGCCCAGCAGGTCGAGGCTGCGGTGGCCGGGGGCGGTCACTGCACTCCAGTCTGGGTGACTGAGTGAGACTCCAACTCAAAAAAAAAAAAACGCTCAGCTGTCATTTTGTGGAAGGACACATACATTATTTAGCTTAGCCGGAACTCCAGTGATTCCTGCATTCAATAAGGAATGCTGGTCCAGAGATTGCCAGGAAACGTGCTCTTCAACAAAGCACAGTTCAGAGCTGGGACCTGTCTCAAGAGGCCTGTCGTCTGGAAGAGCCCTTGGTCTCAGGAGGGCTCCTTCAACTGCGTCATGACTTGTCCCTGGATCAAAAATGTTATTTCACAATCAATATACTGGACATCAGAGATAGACCACCTATTGGTGAAAACAGTGGATTGGTGACAAGGATGGTACATGTTAAAAAATGGGTCCTTTTCAGGGGTATTAAAAATATCCAGTACCTGTGTCTTGGCTAACCTGTTGAGAAGATACTTCCCACGCATGCATGAACAATAAGAATGCAGGGAGCATGTGTGGCCTACACCCTGGGAAAAGACGTCCTCATCAAAATCCCCACAGTTTCCTGTGTCCAGCCTTGGGTTCCGGAGGGTTCTGGCCATCTGATTCAGCTGTCGTGGTGACAAAATCCTGCCTCTGCAATGTTGTTATGTCTGCTTTTAGAATACTGCTGTGTCTGCTTTAAGTGACCTTTTCTTGCCATTTATAATATGGTGCCCAAAAGGACAGTGAGCTAAGATTTCCTTGAGACAACAATGGGTTGTGTGGGTAGTGTTTGTTCTTACTTTCTAAGGATTGTTTTGTACGTGAGGCAGAATTTTGACTGAGACCGCTTTTCCTTAGAACTGGAGTAAAATTACAGGTGGAGTCCCTTAGCTCTGACTCACCTCAAAAGTCCCTGTTCGTCACTCACAGAGACCAGAGTTGCTCATAATTAAGTTGGCTAATGTTCATTTTTCACTGCCCATTACTGTTCTGAACCTCTCTGATTCAGAGAACAAGGGCACAAGGGTACAATATTTATATGCTACAGAAACTATATTATTTAACTTTGATGCCGTTTAATCGTTCATACCTATGATTTTCTTCCAATAATTGTTTTGATAGCAAGAGAACTTTTAGAATCACCTGACAGTTGCTTTGAAGCATTGATTAGACACTAATCACCCTAGGGAAAAAATATGTTATCTTTTCTTAATAGATCTAATATTAATTGGTAAGATAAGGTACCTACACAGAAAATTACAAAATGTACGGAGGTGTATGATGAATAAAACAGTAAGAAAATAAATATAATCATGATTCAGAGAAAGAGATACATTTGTGGCTATTTGACCAAGGAGGGTAGAAATATTGAAGCAAGGTTGTTATATACTTGGGATTTAGACAGGGCTTAAAGCAGACAGGAAATCATTCTAACCAGACTTTAGGAACAAAGATGGGTTAAGTCAAGCTTATGAAGTGCCCTGAGTTACAGGCTAAAGAGTTCAGCTTCTGGAGTCTTTTTGGTTTCAAGAAATTTGTCTCATTTTAGGCTGGATGCGACCTAAAACTTTTTGGAAGCGTAGCAACTCAGACCCAGCAAAGTGCTACTGGGAGGATGTCTTGCTTCTAAGAGATTCAGTGGACAGAAAGAATGTTAGCTTACATCTTGCACACTGTGAGAGCTGGCAGGAAGTTAGTTTCCTTCTCTCCATTTTCAGATACCTGCTAGGGAATAACTTTTGGTCATTTTCCCAGAACAATGTACACGGTGAGATTTTGAACTTAACCTGGTTGGTGCTTTCCCAGGATACAAAACCAATGCTGAAGTTCATGGACGGTCAGAGGGTAGAACCGTGAAGCATCCTCCCCAAAAGACACGGAGCTCTGGGATGCCTGTGAAACGCTCCTGTCTTCTCCTCCCAATGACTCACCTCCTTCTTCCTCCTCTCCCTCATCTGCTTTTCTGTCTCATTAATCTTGTATGGTTTTCCCATGGGGCGAGGTTGTAAATTCTCTGACACGGTGATCAAACACGTCAAGAAGCCGTGGCTTCTTTGCTTCTCTGTAACAAGTCTGATCTCCTTCCTTGTCGCCCATGCGGCTGAGCAGACGGCTTGGAGAGACCAAGTTATTTCAGGTAGGTTTGTTCCAGCCAGGTATTCCCAATCTGATTTTTAAAACAGACCGTTTTTCTGCCAAGGTGACCCAGGTCATGCACAGTCTATCAGAGTTCTGTCACTTCCTCTCTTTCTGTCCAAGACATCAGGGAAGTTTATGCGAAGAGGCGAAGGTAGGTGGCATCACAGCAACTAACGCAAGTGTGTTAGTCGGAACATTTGCAAAGCCGATGTTGAAATAGGGTGGGAGCTAGAGGGGTTTGCTGCAAGGCAAGGCCGTTGAAGACTAAAAGGGGGAGGAAACAGGATTGAACGCTGGCGCCTTGAAAAGAAAGGTGGGAGGAATTTCAGTAACTGGTCTTGGGAAACTGACTGACCACATGCAGAAGATTAAAACAAGACCCTTGCCTGTCACCATACACAACAGTCAACTCTAAATGGATCAAAGACCTAAACATAAAACCTCAAACTGTGAGAACCTTAGAAATGCAGGAGACACCCTTATGGAAATTGGAACTGGCAACCAATTCCTGATCAAAACCCCGAGTGGCCAGGCCATAAGAGATGAGATAGACAAGCGAGACCTCACCAAACAGACGAGCTTCTGCAAAGTCAAAGAAACCATCAAGAGAGCAGGGAGACGGCCCACAGATTGGGAAAAAATATTTGCTAACTGTGTATCTGACAAAGGCCTAACATCTAGGATCTACAAGGAACCCAAACATACTGAAAATAAAAAAACAAACAGCCCCATTACAAAGTGGGCAAAAGATATGAATAGATATTTCTCAAAAGAAGATATACAAGCAGCCAACAGATACATGAAAAAATGCTCAGCCTCACTAGTCATCA
>CAUYQG010049822.1:0-36013 GCA_963574415.1 Tarsius wallacei | reverse complement strand
TAATTCAAAAGCCTTGTCTTGAAGTTCTGAGATTCTTCTTTCTGGTTGTTCTAATCTACTGTTAAAACTTCCTCCTGCATTTTTTACTCCCCTAAATGTTTCTTTTATTTCTGAATTTCAGTTTGTTTTTTTGGGGCGAGGGGGGTGTCTATGTATTTGGATACTTTTTCATTCATGATCTGATTTATTTATTTGTTTATTTTTATGTTGGTTTTCAGCTTTCTCTGGAAGCTCAATGGGCGATTTTATAATTAACCTTTGAAATTATGTCTGGAATTTTAAAGATTTCATGGTGGTCAGAGTCTATTGCTAACGAATTTGGGTGGTCTTTGAGAAAGTCGAAGAACTCTGTTTTTTTGTCATCATAATTATTTTTCTGACTCCGCATTTGGATGTATTATATTTTCTTATAATATGGTTTTGACAGGGGCTAATAGTGACACTGTAGGGTTTCTTGGTTATATGTATAAGCTTGACATGGTGAGTTTTTCAGTTGCTAGCTGTGGTAGTCCTGCCCTGGTTACCTGCTCTTGCTCATAATCTCCTGTGTGGCCAGAGTGACTTGAAAGGTGGTGCCAGCTGGGTTCTGGGATCAGGCCTTTCCCAAATCTAAGGTGTTATACCAGATGTGATGGGCTGTGCTGCTGACTTCCAGTCAGGAGGTGGCATTTTTTTTTTTTGGTTTTGCTATCTTTATTTACACATATTATTTTTCAGCTCTATTGGGGTATCATTAACAACTTAAAATTGTAAATATTTAAGGTATACAATGTGATGCTTTGGTCTATGTATACACTGTGAAATGATTACCACAATCAAGGTAATGAACACACCCATTGCAACATGGCGGCTACAGTTAATAATAATGTGTTGTATACTTGAAATTTGTCAAGAAAGTAGATCTTCAGAGTTTTCACCACACACACACACACACACACACACACACACACACACACACAAATGGTAACTGTGTGAGGTAAAGGAGGTGGCATTTGTGAGAGAAAACCAGCCTTGATGGTGGCTGTGGGGGTTCTCCTTGGTGAGTGCTGCTCCAAGGAAGTGCCTAGCCAACCTAGGTGGAGGACTATGCTCTGGGGAGTACCCAAGATCTCTATTTAAGCCTGTTTTGTGGAGAAGGAGGAGAAGCAGCTTGAGACCACTGCCTATGTGCACTCTTGACCATCCCAGTGGAGATTGGGAGGGAGTCTCTGGCCACTGTGGACTAATGCTGCTCGGGGAAGTCACAGAAGAGTTTATATGGGAGTAAGAGTGCTATGACAATGAATCTGACCTGGCTCCCTGCCTTAGCCTCAGGCAGTTTGCAATCTGAATGTCCAAGTGCAGCCAGTCTCAGGGCCTCAGGTGTTTCACAGCAGTCTGCCCCAGCAAGGAGCTGCATGCTGCCACAGAGTTGGCCCATGGGGCTAGTCCCCTCCCAGACCAGCTAGAATGCAGCTGCCAGCACTCACACTAGGGTTGAGTTTCTGGTATTTGGCAGCCAGAATTGCTCATGACATTCTCCCCCCCCTTTTATAGACATCGCTCCACTTTTCTTCCTGTTATTAATTTTTAGTTTAATTTTATTACAACTGGGCAATATATTTAAAATAATTTTAAATTTTTAAAATGTATTAAGGATAGTTTTAAAACCCAAAATAAGGTTTATCTTTGTGAAGGTTTTATGTATGTTTGGAAATAATTTGCATTTTCTATTATTATGTGATGTATTCTATGAATGTCAATTAGATTCCTTTTGTTGGATATTGTTTTTCAGTTCTTATAGATCTTTTCTGATATTCTCTCCATTTGCTCTATTAATATGAGAAGAATATTGACATCTTCAACCCTGTTTTTGGATTTGTCCATTTTCCTTTTAGCTTTATAATTTTTGCTTTATACACTTTGAGGCTTTCTTATTGGGACTTGCCTGCTTGGCGGATTCACACTTTTATTATTGTGTAATATATCTTTTTGTCTTTGACACCTTTCTTTGTTCTGGTACACTTTGTTTAATGCTAACATAGTAACTTTATGTCATCCAAGAGTATCTAAAATTTTGTTCTACGTGCAAGCTAATAAATTGCCTAGCAGATTTTCATATATATTAATGGACAATACTAAATTCTTGGGTCAGAGAAAAATGACAATTTATGTCTCATAGAAATAGTAGTATGTAGCCTATGAGCTTTTTTTTTTAACTCGGTTTCCCAAGCCCCAAACCCTATAGGGAAACATAAAGAGACAAAATGACATGTGTACAAGAAATTGTTTATAGGATGAGGAAGTCTGAACTTAGGGTACCACATCTTTTAAAATAGCCTGCCATAGGCCTGCCCTTTGGATGAAAATAAAACACGAATATATCTTGATATTATTTGCTTTTTCTTAGGTTCCTGTTTCTTGTTCCTCTGATTTCCATTTCTACCTTATTTTATATTGTTGTAACATTCCTTATTTTTTCTTTTTAATTTAACTATTATTTTTTTTTTACTTCAACCCTTTGTGTGATGCTCTTTGGTAGATGCTTTTGAGATAATAATTTACATATTTAATATTTCACAAGCTACTTGGAATTAATATTTTATCACTTAGCATTAAATGTAGTTGAAAGACAGAAACGTTGCCATTACAGAGATTATTCTACCCTTATATCTTTATGTTGTAGTTGTCACCTGTATTTTCTACAAACATTGGAAACCCCATCATATAGTAATATAACTTTTGCTCATATATTTTTTAAAAACTTAAAGGAGAAAACCAGTCTATTTACATTTCACTAGTTATTAAGTATTTCTGTCATTCCTTTCTACAATCTGGAATTTCAAGTTTCCATTGGGCATACTTTTCTTCCCATTTCAATGACTTTCTTTAGCATTTCTTTTAGAGATGATCTGCTGCTGAAAAATTATATCAGTTTTTAAAATCTAAGAATGCATTTATTATCCCCTTATTCTTAAGGATATTATGGCAGGTGTAGAGTTTGACAGTTTTTTACCTTCAGTACTTTATAAACTATATTTCACTGTTTTCTGCCCTCCCTGGCTCTTGTTAAGAAATCCAAAATAATTGGAATTATGTTTCCTTATAAATAATGCTTTGCTTTTCTCTAGTTGTTTTCGATATTTTTTCTTTTTTCAAAACAGTCTTTATCAATTTGATTCTGACGCGTCACAGCATGGATTTTTTTGAATGTATCCCATTTAGGGTTCACTGAGATGCTTGCATAATTTAATGTACACACTTCTCTAAATTTTTTCTTCCATTTTTTTTTTTCCTGTGTCATGGCCTTTCTCTTCTCCCGGTTATGTGATAATATGAATGTTAGATCTTTGGTTTCACAGGTCTCTGAGGCTCTTTTAATTGTTTTCCTTTTTCTTTCCAGATTAGTTAAACTCTATTGATGTATCTTTATGTTTACTAATTCTTTTTTCTGCTATCTCCATCTGCTTTCTTTGAATTTTAGTATTTTTTTACTTATACATTTTCTATTTTTAAATATTTTCTATCTTTTGTTCTCAGATCTTATATCTTCTTATTTGTACCAAAAATATCCACTCTTCTTGAATCATGTTAATAATAGTTACCTTAAAATATTTGTCTGATAATTCCAACATGTCTATCCCCTCAGAATTAACATCAGTTGATTTTCCTTACCCTTGCAAGATGTCATGGGGTTGAGAAGGCGTGAGATGGCTCATTAAAGGGAATAAAAAAAGGAAAGCTTAGCATTTTAAACCAAATGGCCATAGTCAGGTGATTGGGGACACAAGAAAAAAGCTTCAAATGTGAACATTATTGTATATACACTATAACCTCATGCTTCTGAGTTGCGCAAATTTTTCTTGTCGCAGTTTAGTTATATAACAAAGTCTTCCCAACACATGGCTCAGATAGCAAGTACCATGGTATATCAACTGTGAGTAATTGTATGCTTCTTCATATGTTGAGAAGCTATGAATTATAACAGGCCATTTGGGGTACTTTGACTTTGAGTCTTAGGATCTTTTTAAGAAAACTGATCTTTATATTATAGGAGAAAACTGACCATATTATATTCACCAGCCAAGTTTCTACACACCTGAGGGCTGTGGATTTAATGCTAAATTCTTCTTAAAAGCCTTTATGGTCTTATTAAGATCTTTTCTGAGCTCACCATTTAATAATTAGTCTGGGATGTATATGATGGTCAATGCTTTATGTGATTCTCAAAGTATCTGGTATGCTATTTAGATCCATGCAAGCACAAATTTGGGATGAGCTCTGAAGTTTATTTACTTTACAGGATTATTTTCTTAAGATCCTTTCTCTTTGTGATCTTCTGACATTTTCTAGAACCCGAAGGGTTCTTTCTAATCTTTTGACAACAAAACCGCGGCTTCTTTCCTATGTTTTGCCATAAACTTTCTGTGACCAAATGCCTACCTCTGGGGCCAAATGTCATGAAGATAGGGAAAAAAAAGAAAACACAGGTATCCCCCATAGATGCTCATATGCGACCACAGATGATCATCCCCTAGAATGTGAGGTATCTTCCCAGCTTCTGCTACTTTTGTGCCATTGTGAGATTGTTTGAGGACAGGGTTAGTAGAAAACAATAACAAGAACAACAGCAGCAACAACAAATTAATGGACTTTTCTATATTATCTCTGTCCATAAATACTCTTTCCCCCACATGCATGAGAAATGGAGAGATTCTTTTAAAGTTCTTTCTGTCCACACCCAGTGCCTACTTCTGAATATTGTGCTGTCTTTGAGTACAGGCTAAAAAAAATCAAAGGGGGGGTGCAAAGAAGTAGGGCAATTACTGCCAATTCAGTAATAGTTCAAATTTCATTCCCCCCCAATATTCTTGCTATTGTTTGTTTTTTAGCCTCCTCACATAACTTTTCCATGGATTCTGTCCTGGTTTTTAGTTGCATGTAGTAGAAGAGACTCACTAACGTATGCTTACTCAATCTTTACCAGATCTAGAACCTCTTCATTTGCTGTTACTATTTTAAAATTATAACTGAAATGCACTTCAAGACAGCTTAGACGTCCTTCAGAGAAGAAACACAAATATCCAGTCCTTGTATGCAACCCTTTGCTTTCATTTTGTTCTGTTTTCCAGTCAGTTCTCTACCAGTTATATTTCTGATTTCTAATGACAAAAATTAGAAATCAGAATTTGGTCTCACATTTGGGGCAAGCTTTGTGATTGCAGCGCTGAAGTTAATGTCTAGAACATCAGGATCCAAATAACCCAGAGTAAATCTCCATTAAAACTGACTCATAATAGGCAAACCCACTGAAGTTTGAATTTTATTCATGAAGCCACAGGAGACAGCAAGAAATAGCAAAAGACAACAGGGGTTTCAGGAAAGAACACATCAACCACTTTTTATGGTGCTTAATATGCTATAAAGTCTCAGGTAAGCCATTCAACTCATGGTGGTCTCCATAACTAAATCTATAAAATGGGTTATAAGAAAATTTATACCTAGATTTGCCTTTGATGCATTGGGACAAGGTAAATGAAAATTCCCAGGAAAAAGAGGTACTCAAAGGACAAGTTGACACATGATACAAAAATGTCTATTTTTTTTTTAAAAGGAAACTACATTAAGCACAGATGGTTAAAAAGTTAAATATGATATTGTTAAAAAGGTACTTCAAGTTTAAGAATAGTTCTAATTATCTTGGGAGAAAGAATCAGAAATAATCTATGTCCTTACTAAAATATAACAATAATAGTGTTTAAAACATGAATAGCACTTACTATGTCTCAAGCACAGTTTTCTCTCCTTCCCATGTTACCTCATTCGTTCTTCACCCTCTGTAATAAGTACATTGTTCTTCCCACTTGAAAATTGAGAAAACTAAGGCAGAACAGGGTCATAGTTAGAAAGTAGCAATGTTGAGATTCTAACCAAGCAGTTTGGTTTAGATGTCATTCTGTTAATCACTGTTCTATGCTACTTATCTCATAAAATTATAGCTTATTTTATTATTGTTATTATTATATAATTTTTAATATCTTATTATCCCTGTTATTTCTAACTAGCATCTCTCTTTGAATTAACAGTATTTGTTATTCCATGTTTTTTAATTTATATTCCAGCCTGAGTACCTAAATTGCTCTTTATGGAACTTATATTTTTCTTAATGCTCTTTAGCTGCCAATTATCCTAATGTAAGAACAGCATTCTGCCATCTTTTAGAGAATCGGTAAAAACAAGACAGTTGGCAGAAGTCACATCTTTGAAAGAAACATAATTTTTTTTTTTTAATAAAATGTAGCTGGTAAAAAATTTTCTGGGGAATCATAAGCTGAAGCCAAATCATCAAATAATGATGTGTTTTTGGAGTCACTGTGCTATTGGAAGGTGAAACTATATTTATATCATCAGATAACTCCATGTAAGGAATAAAATATAGTTCATCAAACACATGCAAAATGTTCATAGCTGCACCAACTATAAGCGAGAGAGGGAGAGAGAGAGAGTGAGAGAGAGAGAGAGAGAGCAACTCGAATGTCTGTGAACAGTAAACAAATAATAAATTGTATATTTATATAGTGGGACAGTTTATCACAATAAAAATAAGCATATCTCAACCAAACTTGACAGCACACATGAATCTTGTGAAAATAATGTTGAATGCAAATATATACTTTATAATTAATTTTTTTGGAGTTCAAAAACAAAGAAAATCTGTGTTTTTAGAAGACCAGAGAGCATATATTGCTTCGGAGGTAATATAGGCATCAGGAGGCAGGATGAGGGGGTTTTGGGTTTCTGTTAATATTCTTGATCTGTATGCTGATGACATAAGGGTGAGCTTGTTGTAGATATGACCTTGCTAGACATTTAGGATTTGTGTACGTCGCCATGCGTATGTTCTACTTAATGCAAGTTTACATTTTTTAAAAAAGCAGTAAAAGGAGCATATAAAGAGTTGAAGGGGGCTGTGTTTGACTTTCTGGGTATTAGTTTATATTTGTAAAATACAAAGACATGAGTCATCTATATGCTCCAGTCTTTTTTCGAAGTTCTATAATTTATGTGTGTGTGTTTGATTCTAAAACTTGGAAACTCAATTCATCCAGATCTGAGCTAGACGGCGCTTGACGCTCTCTCTCGTCTCTGCTTCCTTTTCCTTTACGTTCCACATGCAACCCCTCAGCTGTCCTGTTGGTCCTGTTTTCAAAATGAATCCAGATTCCTACCACGTCTCATCATCTCCTCTGCTACCCTCTTCCTCTCCGCCACTTTCAGCTCTCATCTGGACTGTCACAAAACATCTTAATGGGGATCAGTTTTTCTATTCTTGCCACACGATAACACAGCAGTCAAAATGATCCCTTTAAAATGGAAGTTAGAGAGTGTCACTCTTCTGGGCAAAATGCTGAAACGGATTTCCAAGTCACTCACAGTAAAGCAAAATTCCTTACTTGGCTTGCACGTTTCTACATATCAGGTTTCCTGGAATATCTCCAAACACATCTCTTGCTTACTCTCTGGCTTGTCCCACTGCAGTTACACTCAACTCCCTGCTGCTGGGCAGGTGGGCCAAACATGCTAGTGCCGCAGGTCCTTTGCACAGGTGCTCTGCCTAGAATGTTCTTCCCCCAGATATTCACAAACCTAGCTCCTTCTTAATTTCCAAATCTTTGCTCAAATACCACATTCTGAGAGACTTACCCCATCATCCTGTATATATTTGCAAACCGTTTTATCTCTAGCACATTTCATCTTCTTTTGATATGTTCACAGTTTCTTGCTTTACCACTTATATCTTCTAACAAGCTATGTAATTTGCTTGTTTATTCTCTTTCTGCTCAGTTGGTCACTATCTTCTTTAACTCATAACGAACAATCCTTTGGGAAAAGTCTGTTTATGTGAAAATAATCCAGTATTAAAATTATGAGAGATTTACTGCAAAGTTTGTGTTTCTACTGCAAGGAAATAGTAAGAAAATTTGCAACCTGTTTTGAGAGGGTTAGATCGGAGCCAGATTTAACACAACAAAAACAACCAAAAGTTCTAAAACAACTTTCCACTTGCACTTTTAAAAATTGTTAAAGTTTCCCTAAAGGAACAACTTTAGGTGTGAATACGACAGACCTTGAAAGAAGGTGACTTCAGTGACTGAGCCATTTGATATGGAAATGCAAAGGAAAGAGAGAGAGAATATGTGAAATATTATAAAAGCATATTGTGAACCAAGAGGAGAAGGCGATCAAAGACTATTTACCAAATCCTTCAAAATATTGTCTTTTCTCATCCCAATTTACTCATTGACCCACTCGAATCTCAAAAGTCAAATAAATAATCTCAATCAAGGGAAGCTTCATGGTAGCGTAGAATACGTATCATAGGTTTTATATATATCTATATATATACATTATAGGAAATATGTCGGTTTATATATATACATATATACATATATAAACACATCCATATACCTTTTCAAAAGATGTTTGAAAACATTTTTTTTAAACAAACAAATTATATAGGCACAGAAATTTGTGCTGAACTTAGGTCCACCTGCCTGACAAAGAAGCCAAACGCTGACATCGGGATTGCAGTGACAGAAAGTGAGACATCAATTCCAGGGCACCAAGCAAGGAGAATTGTAAAGCTCGTGCCTAAGACACGACTTCCGTGATGGCTTTCAGGTAAGGGTTTTTAAAGTCGGGAAGGCAGAAGTGACAGGCAAAGTATAAATCAATACGTAGAGGCTATCCTTTGGTTTGACCAAAAAAGGTGAGACACCTTGAAACAGAAGCAAACAGGCCATCGGTGGATTCAAAGACATTTTTTCATGTGCAATTGGTTAAGGAGGGGACGTTTTGTCTAAAAATGTGTGGTCAGCAGAAAAGAATACTAGTGCCAGTCCAGGAGTGATATCTCCTCCAGACCTCTCGGGACAAACTTTAGAACCAAGAATGGCAGTCAGAGTTCAGTCCTCAGTTTTCCCTTATCTGAGGTCTATGTGCCAGCTGATCCATTTGGTGGTGGTACTGGTTTTTGAAAAATAACTCAGGGACATGTGTTAAGATGTTATCTTTAGTTTCCATAGGGAATCAAACATCTTGTGGTCTAACATCCTTGGTTATTGTGTTAAGCTACTGTTATCTTCTTACTTATCAAGTTGTTTATTCACTCTTCAGGGGTAGGTAGGTGCCTGAGATTTCCCTTGAAGGGACTCAAGATTTTTCTGTCCCATCTCAAAATGAAAAGGTATACCCTGAAACATCTACATGTTCTTTCTCTGTGCAATACCTTTTCCCCTGCTGTCTCAACGTTTTCCAAGTCTTCTATAAAAACTATATTTTACTTTTGGGCTAAGCACACAGTAATGATGTTTTAAAATGTGACACAGGTAAAGATGCTGAGTGAAATTAAAGATCAGTACTTTATGATTAACTAGTGATATTGGAAAACTGAATAAGTGAGGGGATCTCTTACGCTCTCCCCCTCGAGGCCTTCTTTCAGATACAAGCCCTTGCTTTGCTGCCTTTTATTTGGACGATTTAAAAAATCGTATCATCATAATACTTATTTATTTAGGACACGAACACAGTTTCAGGTATCTAGACGTTATCCCAGGAAAAAAAGAAGCAACATCGTTGAAGATATTTTTAATAAAAGAAGACAAAGCTTAGGGAGTCGTGTCATAGGAGGGGGAAAAAGGAGTGTAGGCCTCCCTGTGGTTCTCTGGAGCCAAAGTCCATGGGTGGAAATTTTAGACATGCATTATGTAACAAGTCTGTTCTTTCTAATAATTGGAGCTATCTAATAATGCTTTGGTCTGCCTCCAAGCATAAAGCACTTCTTGCTCCTAGATTCTTCTGCTGGGAGAAGGTGGCTGCTGGTCAGATGCCATAGAAACAATATCTGCTGCCTCCAGGGGGAAGTTATTTAAGAGCTTCCTAACGTCTTTGCCAATATTGAAAGCAATGGTTTGGAAGTGAAGGTTAGATGGCGCTAGTCTAAACGATCCGTTTCAGTTCTTTCTATGAACGTGATAAGATGTTTGCCAACTGAATAATTCTTGCAATATATTTTACCAGATTATGGTAAGGTGTAGGGTTTGGGGTTTCTGGTGGTCCCGGCTAACCAGCTTCCCCGGTGGCAACTTCTATCTTTCAGTTTGATTAGCATCAAAGCTGAGTCTTAGACACTGTCCGATGTTCCTGCAATTTATTTTGGCAGCGCTATTATAAGATGGATAGTGGGAGCAGGCCAGTGGCATGGGCCTGATACAGGCAGGGGTCAGATGACAGACTGATTGGGAGGGTCTCTGTCCAGAACCGTTCTCAGAGTTCAGAGGCAAGGACTGAACGTGACTTATTTATTTATTTATTTATTATAAAGATGTGGGGTACAATTCAGAGTTAGGTATACATCATTG
This sequence comes from Tarsius wallacei, assembly GCA_963574415.1. Taxonomy (NCBI): domain Eukaryota; kingdom Metazoa; phylum Chordata; class Mammalia; order Primates; family Tarsiidae; genus Tarsius; species Tarsius wallacei. The sequence goes on along the minus strand of CAUYQG010049822.1, from coordinate 25,613 downwards.
ATCATGCAGGTACTCTTGTTGATGAGGTATGCCCCTCCCTCCCCTAGCAGTTTCCCTCAACTGCCAATCCCACCCCTCTTCCCCTGACAATTTTCCATTACTGCCAAATGCTTTCTTATAGTATTATAATTGTTCAAGGTCCACTGATGAGTGAGAACATATGGTACTCTGTTCTTTGTTTCTGTGATAGATCACTGGGTATGATTGACTCCAAATCCATCCAAGTGGCTGCGAAGTCCATATGTTTGTCCTTCTTTGTGGCTGCATAATATTCCGTTGTGTATAGGCACCACATTTTCTTTATCCAGTCCAGCATCGATGGGCAACATGATTGTGAAGCTGATCTTTTTACATTCTCTTACCCAAATTCCTGACGAAAGCTTGAGGAGTCACATCTGATAAGAACTCACCAAATGGTTTTATTGCTTGGTTATCCCATATACCAAAAAGCCTTCCAACCCAACTTTGGCATAGCACCACATAGCAAATAAAGAAGGAACTCAAGTTATTCTATGGTCCTACAAAGCCATCTCTTGGGGACTCCCAGACTCCTGGAACCTTCTAAGACATTTATCTATCCTCTCTGAAGTCTGTCACATATAGGACTACATCTACATATCAACAAAACTGGAGTTTTCCATCCCCTTGTCTTAACAAAGCATCTCCTCTACTGGTTTCCAAAATTTCTTAGATAGGAGCTACAAATTTTCAGTCAAGAAATCTTTGAATCCATCTATGATCTGCAAGCCCTCCCCTCCCCCACTTGAAAGTGTCCCTCCATTCTGGGCCAAATCAATGAAAATGTCGCATGTATTGATTTATGGTTTCTTGAAACTTCTGCCTTTCTAAAATGTATATAACCAAGTCACCATTTAACCACAGTGGGTGCACATTCTCAGGACCTCCTGAGGATGGGTGCTCCTGGGCTTAAGACCTCAAGTTTGGTTCAGAATAAATCATCGTAAAATATTTTGCAGAGTCTTGCCATCTTTTTGTTAACAGAGATTCTTTCCTAATGTCTTATGCCTGTATTTAGTCCAGGTTGATTACCAGCTATTCGTATTATAAAGGGAGTTTAAGCTATGCCTGCAAGGGTAAGCTTTGTTTTAAGGGTTATGAAAATGTTATCGCTGAAATGGTCTTATCATCTGGAAATCCCTGAGGCCAATAGTGGACTGCCTTAGACTAGGTTGCATGATATGGCTAAGTGACATCTTGCATTGGCCCTGTCAGATCTGGCTTGAGTGGGCCTTATGGCTATCATGAATCTTATAGGCACTGAATCTCTGCTATAGTGTACTATGTTATGGTCTATGTTTTCAGTTTCCTATATATAAATACACACACACACACACAGATGTATTCAGCACTTACACTGGTAAAATGAATACAAGGCTATGAACTTTGACTTTTAAATAAAAAACTCCCAATAATTTGTATATTTTCAGACATCTGTATGTTTTAATCATGAGTACACGACAGCAGCGTAACACTTTTTTCTGCTAAGTTAGTCCATAGTCTGAAATTGAGCTTTTTGTCTGTGATATTATCTTTCTGCCACTTTCTTTCTTCCTTCTATTTTTCCTTCCTTCTTTCCTTTTTTCCTTCCTTCTCTCACTACCAAAATATCATGCATAAAGTCCCATGCTGCTCCGAGAGAATGTAATATGGTCAAGAATGCCAACAACCTACAGTAAAGTTTTTCCAGGTTGTCCTCAAGGATGCAAGGCGGAGATGAGTAAAAGCTAAGGTAAAGTAGATATATTTTTCTACTTCCTTATTCCTAAAATGAAAAGAATGAAAGATTTTCAATTGCTTTTCTTTCTAGTGTAGTTAGCTTTAAATTACGTTGGTAAGAAAATCTTAGCCACCTTAATGTCTGGAGGAATTCCCAGGCACTGATCCTCTTAGGCTGTGGAGTGAGACTAAGCCTCATTTCTCTTTTCAAAACCAGCTATCCAAATGGTTATTTTAGGTTTTCATGTTTTTTAAATTTATTTTTAGATTGTCTTAGATGTAGTTAGTGAATAGCAAATAGAGTTTAGAGACAGCTACACTTAGGCTCAAATTTATTTCTTTCCTCTAATAGCTGTTTTACCCTGCCGATTGCTTCATGTACCGAGCCCCAGAGTATTCAGCTATAAACTGGAAATTTGGATGGTCTATTTAAGATTTAAATCAGATGAGGTGTGTAAAGGGACTAGCATAGTGCCAGGAAGATAGTAAGCGTACTATAAATTCTAGCTAGTCGTTATTAAGTAATATAATTTTAATCTCATGTATACAGTGTTGTTCTATGTTAAGGCTTACTTTAAACTAATGAACTGTGAGCGGGGCAAACACACAAAAATAAAAATTCCATGTGTGTGACTAAAAATATTCCTCAATAATCAGCATATTGGTGGAGAGTGCTTGAGTTGACATTTTTGTTTATAACAGGGTTTCAGCATTGCATGCGAATGTGAAAGGACACTAACGCAGTGCACTAGTGGAGGCCCTGAAAACCTTACTTCTACATTACAGATCTCTCATACCCTCAGGCAAACAGGACAATGAAGTATACACGTACATGGACCACCATTAATTGCAAGTTTTTTAAGGCAGAGTGTGGGTGTATATGTCACGGTTTTTGAGATCTGAATGAGAATAGCTGGATCAGTCCCAGGTCTTGAAGAAGTATAAATTCTTCCCTGGAATTTCTTTGGAATCTCAGTTGGCAGCCTATCATGATCTCCTGGGACTCAAGCTCCTAGCTTTCTAGGAATTAAATCTCTTTATGTCTTTCTTTGTTAAATGTGCTGTTTCTTTCCTGTGCCACTTCACTCCGGGCAGGCAGCGCTCGCACTTACCCCTTTTCCTTCAAGATAAAAGCCAAGATGCCTTCCCACTATAGCCTGGGTGTAGGCATAGATTCTGTTGGAAGGGAGGTGGGGTGGAGGGGTCAAGGGGCAGAGCTTGCAGCAGAGCCGCACAAAACCTTACGGGTTAAATGTTGAACGCCCCCTGGTTTAAAATGCCCTTGGCCAACCTTCCACTTGGACCTTTCCTGGTCGCTTTTCCTGATGAACGTCCCCAGTGTCTCATCTCCACCCCAATCCCCACTGTATAGATGCTTCTTTCTGTCTTCTCCTTTCTGTCTCCCCCCCGTTCTTTTTTTTATTTTTTTATTTTGTTGTAGCAACGAGGTCTCGCCAAGTTGCCTGGGTGGGTCTCGACCCAGAGGGCTCAGGCAATCCACTCGCCTTGGCCTCCCAAAGTGCTGGGATTACAAAGACTGAGCCACTGAGCCCTGCCCTCTCTCCCCCTCACACTGGGAACAAGCCAAGGCTGCAAAGCTTGACCAACAGATCCCTGAAGCTTTCTTCCGTCTTGCTTGGTTCCTATCAACGTTAGCATCTTCAGGCTTCTGCTTTCCTCCCCAGTCAGGTTATCAAGGTGTTTTCCTAAATAAAACTTTACTTCTCTAAGATAAATTATCTTTTCTGCAGGCGGAAGAACTTTTCAAAATTCTCTTCCCATGTGTTTATACTCTGCTGCCTCTGGTATAACCATGGGTATCTAGCTTTTCTGATAATTTATTGATCAAAAAAAAGCAAATCTGGTTTTACCATCTGACCTGTGGCAGTAGGGGTGAGCAGGGCTGCATGTGGGTCATTTTTGTCAATGGGACCAAGTGGGCGTCTGTAGAATCTTTATTCTCTTGTACCCCGTAAGTTAAGGAGTCCCATAAAATTCTCAGTTTAGAGGCTGGCCATGATGGTGGTAAGTGGTTTCACAATACCTTTAGAATTCTGTACTGTCAGGGCTAGAAATGGAAAAGCCTTGCAGCATTCCTCCCTGAAAAGACATGTCACAGAGCTGCTTTTCTCAGACTTCATTCTAGATTAAAAGCTCTGGGATCCCAGGTAAATACAGACTCCTGTGTTGCACAAGCAAACTCATTGTCTAAGACTTTCCAGGATACAAGCTTCCAACTTTCTATTTAGACCCCTTCCTTTGCCTCTTCCTAAAGCCTCTGGAAGATTTAAACTAATTGGAGCTCTGTGGGAATGAAAGAAAGTGAAGTCCAGGGTGGTACAAAGAGAAATAGAATGAGTTTTCCAGCAACATTGGGTTTTCATTGCGGTTAATTACTGAGAGTGGAGCATAGTAGGAAGATGCACTTACTCTGTGGTCTTGCTGTCAGGATTCAAGTCTCAGTATTGCTGGATGCTAGGCTGAGTTCCCTTCGACAAAGAGCCTAGCCTCTTTTTGCCTTACTTTTTCATGGTCGTTTGGCGTTAAACTGTCACAATTGAGTCATAAGGAAGTTTGATTTATTATTATAGTGGTAGAATCCACATACGCATTTGCAAATATCTATTAAATACCGAATAGGCAGAATAACTACATTATACTTAGGAAGACAAAACAGGTATGTTCCCTATTCTCACACAGCTTTCCTTCCATTTGCAAATTCAGAAATCACAATCCTATATGATTACTATTCTCACCACCTGCTTTAAGAAAGAAGGAAGGACAACAAGGAGGTCCAGTGTTATCGTGTACTTGGAGGACTTTATCTAGATTGAAGACAGGGAAGTCCTCTCTAATAGAGTCATTAAATCTGAGACTAAAAAGGAGGTAGGTGGAACGAATCAGGCAAAGGGGGTTTAGGCAAGGGGTGGAGCCAGGAGCATGCTAAGCAGAGAAAGACACGTGCAAAGATGAGGGCAGAGAAGAAGTTAGACTCGGTCAGCCATGTGGGAGAGAGAGAGGTCAGCGAGGAAGCAATGTTCTGAGCTGGAGGCAGACTGGCAGGGAAGAGTCTGGATTTGTGGGCAAGACTTCGATCACACGGGGCTTTGAGAGTCATAATAGGACTTTTACTTCCATCCGAAGAGTCACTGGGGGGTCACTAAGGAGTTTTTATTTCTCATTTTTTTAAAGGAAATATTTTTGGAAGATTTTCCTTTTCCAATATGGTATTGAGATATTGAATGAACCTGAAATCATGTATCCCAGGCACGTTCAAAAAATAAGTTTTTTTTTAACTCTCAAGAATATTTACAGGGTGCTTCATATGTTTTCAATTGTGCCATTCGTAAGAGGGCCTGGAACATTCTGTGAGGCCAGTTGAGGACAGTAGCAGACCCTGACCTCCCCTCCTCCTGCCCTTGCACCTTCGCCCATTCTCTTTTCCAGAATGTCTCCTGATTTTTGTTCAGGTTATTCACTCCTAGTGGGCAACCATGTGATTTAGGTAAGAGTCCCTGAAGACACAGATTAAGGACAGAGTATGAGAGGCTCTGCATACACCACAGTACTCTGTCGAAGTGATTAGTTGGAAAAAAAAAATGCAGCCAATCGCACCAATGTGAGATTGGCTGCCGATTCGGGAACGGAAATCATTGACTTTTCTCTGAGATGTGAAACAACTCTTTACTTTTTTTTGTTTAGAGCTACCCTGGTATAAGATTCTTTTTCCTCCCTCCCTCCTTCCCACCTTCTTTCCCTCCCTCCCTCCTTCCTTCATTCCCTCCTTCCCTCATTCTTTCTTTCTTCCTGTCCACTGGTAAGGATAAAGTTCCTAACTATCATTAGTCCTCACAGATATAACGAAGAACAAAGAGCAGACGCCACAGAGAGATAAATGTGGATCTATGTAAGATAAAAAGGATAGGGAGGGAAAAAGGGGAGAGGGAAACGGAGACGGGGAGAGAGAGAACACTTCAAGTGCTCAACACTAAACCCCTTATGGTCTTCTTGTTCACATATTTGACTATGTTGTGTGCTCTGCCCAAAGCATCCCTTCTTTTTCTATCATATCTGATTAATCCCTGTTCTTTCTTTGCTCTGGACTCTGTCTTCTGGGAGGACTTCACCAAACTCTTAACTTTATAGGCAAGGCTGAGAGCCCTTCCACACATTGATCCCAGCTTAATCGCCTTTGCATTTCCAGCTGCATATGCCTGACTCGCTGTTTTCGGTCTGTCAGAAAATGCTTAGCAAATGCAATCAACTGTCTCAAGGTAGAATCATCTTTGTAATAACACTGGGGGTATTCAAACAAAAGCTAGATATGCGCTCTAAATTTTTACGGCCATCTTATTTCCGAGATAGCTGTCTAGGGATGTTAGATGCCAGCTTTCCTCAGAAAGAAAATCAAAGTGCAAGTGATTTGTCATGATCTGAATAGAAAGCTGATGGAAGAGAACCAGGACCTGTCGAAGATCCCATGGGAAGAAGCCAGAGTGCAGAAAACGAAAACAGGGAGAGTCTGGCAGATATTGAACCTTGAGAAACTCAGGGTCCAGTGGAAGACGCAAGAGGGACTGCTCTTACCCCTGTGACAAACTGCTAACCACAAAATTGTCAAGGAGTCACCCCATTGACTTGGAAACAAAGCACCACGTGGCCAGCTCAGGCTAGTGCACCCGCAATCCCTTCAGGCCTGAACTAAGACAGTGGGATCACACTGGTTGGGCCCATGTTGTGGGCCTCTGTCTTGCCTGGGAACCTCAGGCCAGGTGTTAACTGCATTACCAGATCTCCCACGGATATATTCCAGAACGTGCTCTGACTTTGGAAATCACAGGGGACCAGGAGTTTCCTGGGAGCTGTGGAATCCCCAGAGATGTATTTCTCAGCATAAACCACCCTAGGGGATGGGGAAGCAAAGCCTACCAAAGCCTCCCTTGGACAGAGGAAATGCAGGTGTGGTGCTGATCTCTGAAGGGGCAACATCAGTGACTGGAAACAGACGTGGACAGGATGTCATCTTCTTCTCCCCCTGTGCAGTGTTGCAGACGAAGTGGATGCCTTCCCTGCTGGAGGCTACCGTAAGCGCACTCACAACCTTTCCATTGATTTTCACAATCACTGCAGCACTGTTGAAAGCAAGCCCATGCTACCCAAGCTTGCACAAAGGGCAGGGCCTTTCTCTCCCTTTCTACACAGAGTGGCAGCATCTGTCACAGCAACAGAGGGTAGACAAGTTGCAGGAATGTCTTCTCTGGACAAAGTTAAGAGACTCTGACCTGAAGCCATTTCAGTGGTATTTGCCAGAGGCGTGTTTCTGTGTTTCTCAGTCATGCTGCAGCTGGGAGCTGGAGGACAAGGTCTCCATGATCTGAAGGTTGCCAGCCCTTTGACAGTGGCATAATTGGAAAGTGGATTGTGTTCCTGCCTTCCCAGAGCAAAGAACCGGTGCAGCCCCACTGCCCTTATATCTGAGACCTCAGCGCATCCCAACACGAACACCCTCCTCAACCACGCCAACCAGGGTGCCTCCACTTGTCATCAGACTACCTAAAGGGTGAACCGATCTCACGCTTAGGTGTCACCTGCTGGACTGAAGGCTAAACTCTGCCATCAAATAGAAATCTTGCTGTCAGAAGGCCTACGTGCTAGTGGATGAGAAAAGCTTTCTGAGACCTTTACACTCCCAACCTGACCAAAGATAGTGTGGCAGTTCATACAACCAGCACATCACAGGCAACATGAGGGAAAGCCACTGATCAAAACCTATCTATAGCCAAGAAACCCACACAGAGCCTTAGTTTCCTGAAGGTGCGAAGAAACATGGCCAAATGATCATATACAGCATATAGTCTTACCCTCAGGGCATAAAGGAATAAAAATAAAAATGTTCCATCCACATGACATAATATTAAAAAATAAGAAGTGATGACACCTTCAAATGAGAAATAATCAGTGCAAGAACTCTAGTAGCACTAAAATAGAGTTTTCTGATACCTCAAAAAGATCGCATTAAATTTCTACCAATGGATTCTAACCAAAATGAAAATTCTGAAATGACAGATAAAGAAATCAAAATAAGAAATACAAGAAACCACAATGAGATTCAAGAAAAAGTTGAAAACCAGTGAAAAGAAACCAGAAAAACAAGTCAAAATATGAAAGACAGATATTTTCAAAACAACAACAAAACACCAAACAGAACTTCTGAAAATGAAAAATTCACTAGAGTAATTTCAAAATACACTTAAAAGCTTTAACAATAGACTACACTAAGTCGAGAAGTTCACAGCTTGAAGATGTCTTTTGAATTAGCCCAGTCAGAAAACTGGAAAAATAAATTTAAAAAAGAATTTTTAAAAATAAGCAATGCCTTTGAGAAATATGGAATTTTGTAATACTACCCAATCTGTGACATAGGCATTATTGAGAGACAAGAAGAAAAAAAGAGCAATTTAGAAAATATATTTAAGGGAATAATTTAAGAAAACTTCTTTGAATTTCTAGATGATAGATATTCAAATACAAGAAATTGCCTGAGCCCATGGGTTCGAGACCCGCCTGGGCAACTTAGTGAGACCTCATCTCTACAATAAATGAAAAAAATTAGCTGGGCATGGTAGCGCGCGCCTGTAGTTCCAGCTACTTGGAAGTCTGAGGTGGAAGGATCGCCAGCAGGTCGATGCTGCGGTGGCCGGGAGTGGCCACTGCACTCCAGTCTGGGTGACAGAGTGAGACTCCAACTCAAAAAAAAAAAAATAAATAAATAAATAATACAAGAAATAGAGAACACCTGTGAGATGTTATACAAGAAGAGCATCATAAAAGTATATAGTCATCAGATATACAAGGTCAATGCTAAAAAAATGTAAATCTTCAAGGCAACTGAATAAAAGGGTCAACTCACCTATAAGGGAAATTCTATTAGACTAACAGCAAACTTCTAATCAGAAACCTTATAAGCCAGAAGAGATTGGGGACCTATTTTTACCTTTCTTAAAGGAAAAAAAAATCCTCCAGTCAAGAATTTTCTATCCTTCTAAACTAAACTTTATAAACAAAGGAAGAATAAATTTTTTTTTCAGAAAATGGAATTTGTCACTACTAAACTGATCTTAACAGAAATATTAAAAATAGCTCTAAACATCAAAATGAAAGACTAATACTTATTACCATAAAAACACATGCAAGTACAAAGTTCAGAAATTTTATAAAATAATTACAAAATTGAGACTACAAAGCAATTAACAGCACTGTGACAGGTAAAAGACCTTGTATATCAATATTAGCTCTGTATGTAAATGTCTTAACACTCTACTTAAAAGATATAGATAGGCAAATTGAAAAACACAAACAAGACCCAACCATCTTCTGCCTAGAAGAAACCTACAGAATGTGTGAGGACACTGAAAGGCTCAAACTAAAGGGGCAGAAAAAGATATATCATACAAATGGAAAACAAAAAAGAACAGAAGCTGCTGTTCTTATATCAGATAAACAGACTTTAAACCAACAAAGTCAGAAAAAAATGACAAAGAAGAGCATTACATAATGATGAAGGGTCCAATTCCACAAAAAGAGAATTAACTACTCTAAATATTTGCACACCCAACATTGCATCACCCAGATTTATAAAACAAAAACTATTAAACTTGAGAAAAGAGACAGACAGCCATACAATAATAGTAGGTGACTTCAACACCCAACCAACAGCACTAGACAGACCATTACGTCAGAAAACAAACAACAAAACTCTGAATGTAAACCGGATTCGTGACCAAAAGTACCTAATAGACATCTACAGAATATTCAATCCAATGACTACAGAATACATATTTTCCTCATTTGCACATGGAACGTTTTCTAAAATTGATCATATGCTAAACAAGTCATAATAAATAAATAAATAAATCATACCACATGTCATTTTGGACCACCGAGAAATAAAATTAGAAATCAATAGCAAGAGACGTTCTCAACATCACACAAGTGCATGGGAACTAAACACTTGCTCCTTAATTTCTTTTGGGTAAACAATGAAATTAAGGCAGAAATCAAAAAAGTTTTAGAAACAAATGAAAAAATAAATACAACGTACCAAACCTGTGTGATACAACAAAATCAGTGCTATTAGAAAAGTTTACAACATTAAATAACTAAATAAGGAATTAAAAACCTAATATTGTACCCCAAGACACTAGAAAAACAAGACAAACCAAACCGAAAGCTAGCAGAATAAAATAAATAACAAAGATTTGATGAAAGCTAAATGAAATGGATATAAAAAGATAATACAAAGGAAAAATAAAACAAAAAGTTCATTCTTTAAACAACAAACAAAATGGACAGGTTGCTAGCTAAACTAACCAAGAAAAACAGAGGCAAATTCAAGTAAGCACAATCAGAAATAATAGAGGTGACATTACAACTGATACCACAGAAGTACTAAATATCATCAGAGACTGTTTTGAAGCTTTCTATGTGTACATGCGAGAAAACAAAGGAAGTTGAAAAATTCCTGGTAATATACAAACTACCAAGATTGAATCAAGAAGAAATAGAAATCCTGAGCAGACTAATAACAAGGAATGAAATTGAATCCATAATAAAAAATTTTCAAACAAAAAGAAGTCCAGGATCACATGGATTCTTGGCCAAATTTTAATAGGTGAACAAAAAAGACTTGTTATTAATTATACTGAAACTTTTCCAAAAAGTCAAGGAGGAGGGATTTCTCCCTAACTCATTCTATGAAATCAGTATCATTCTGATACCCAAGTATGACGAGAACACAATAATACAAGAAAACTACAGGCCAATAATCCCTGATGAGCATAGACACTACAATCCTCAACAAAATACTAACAAATTGAATCCAAGAGCACATCAAAAAGATAATAAATCTCAATCAAGTGGGTTTTATTCCAGGGATGCAAAAAGAGCTTAACATATGCAAATTGATAAATTTATCTAATTACATAAGCTGAATTAAGACATAAAAATTATATGATTATCTCAATACATGCAGAAACATTATTCAATAATCCCTTAATGACAAAAATCCTCAACCACCTTGGTATCAAAGGAGCACACCTGAAAATAATAAGAGCCACCTGGGACAAACCCAAGACAGCATCACACTCAATCACTTTACCTGACTTTATACTACAAGCCTATAGTAACAAAAGCTGCATGGTACTGATACAAAAAAAGACACATAGATCAATAATATAGAATAGAGAACCAAGAAAAAAAAAAACCTCACACCTGCAATCAACTCATCTTCAACAAGGTTGACAAAATAAACTATGGGGGAAAATACCCTCTTCAACAAATTGTGCTGGGACAACTGGCTAGCCATGTAGAAGAATGAAACTGGACTCCTATCACTAGCACTATACAAATATTAACTCCAGATGGATTAAACACTTAAATGTAGGGCCTGAAACTATAAAAATTCTAGAAGAAAAATTAAGAAAATCTCCTCTGTCATTGACCTAGGCAAAGAATTTATGGCTAATACCGCAAAGGTAAATTAACAAAAAGCAAAAGTAGACAAATGGGACTTAATTAAGTTAAAGAGCTTTTGCATAGCAAACGAAAAAAGACACCAACTGGGACCATGCACATTACTGGGGGGAGGGGTGCTTGTCAGAAGCCCAAACTTGACCCTTCCTGCTATATATGTGTGTAACAAATCCTCACATGTACCCCATGCTTCTAAAATTAAAAAAGAGAAACAACCCACCAAGTAAACACCCAACCAACCTACAGAAAGGGGTACAATATTTGCACACTATGCATCTGATAAAGCACTAATATCTACTAATATCTACACTCTACAAGGAGCTCAAGCAGGTCAACAAGAAAAAAAAACATTAAAAAATAGGAAAGAGCATGAACAGACACTTCTCAAAAGAAGGCACACCAGTGGACAATAAACATATTTAAAAATTCTCAACAGCATTAAAAATGAGAGAAATGCAAATTAAAACCACCATCTCACATTAGTCAGAATGACTATTATTAAAAATTAAAAAAAAAAATGTTGGTGAGGATGTGAAGAAAAGGGTATGTTTATACAGTGTTGGTGGGAATGTAAACTGGTATAATCTCTATGGACAATGGTATGGAAATTTCCCAAAGTACTAAAAATAGAACTATGATTCAACCCAGCAATCCCTTTACTGGGCGTCCTCCCAAAGGGGAAAAAAATAGCTTTATCAAAAAGACACCTGAACTCATATGTTTATTGCAATACTATTCACAAGAGCAAAGTCATGAAATTAATCCAAGTGTTCATCAAGCATTGATTACATAAAGAAAATGTCATATGTATATACACACCATAAAATTCTATTCAACGATAGAAAAGAATGAAATTATGTCCTTTGCAGCAACATGGATGGAGCTGGAGACCATTATCCTAAGTGAAATAACTTGGAAACAGAAGGTAAAATTCCACACGTTCTCACTAACAAGTTGGACTTAAACAGCTGTTACACAAAACGATAAGGATGGAAATAATACACACCTGTGACCCCAAAAAAGGAAGGGTGGGAAGACAGTGAGGACTGAAAAATTGCCTATTGGATGTAATGTTCACTAGAAGTCGAAACTTTACCATTATGCAATCTACCCATGTAACAAACCTGCACCTGTATTCTCTGGATATAAAATAAAACAAACTATATTTTAAGAAATTATTACCGTCTGGGCGCGGTGGCTCATGCCTATAATCCCAGCACTTTGGGAGGCCGATGTGAGAGGATTACCTGAGCCCATGGGCTCGAGACCAGCCTGGGCAGCTTGGTGAGACCTCATCTCTACAGTAAATCAAAAAATTAGCTGGGCACATGCCTGTAGTTCCAGATACTTGGGAGGCTGAGGCTGAAGGATCGCCTGAGCCCAGCAGGTCAAGGCTGCAGTGGCTGTGAGCATGCCACGGCACTCCAGCCTGGGCGACAGAGTGAGACTCCAATGCCCCCCCCAAAAGAAATTATTGCCAGTCCAAGTAGAAATTATAAGAGAAGTGTTTAGAAAAATTTCTTAAAGTTGACATTAACACCATATCCAGGTTGTTTCATGGTTTACAAAATTATCATTCTACAAAGGCTTACATTTTTTTCATGTTTTAAAATTTATTTATTTATTATAAAGATGTGGGGTACAATTAATTCAGGGTTAGGTATACAAACATTGATCATGCGGGCACCCTGAGGTATGCCCCTCCCTCCTCTAGCAGTTTCCCTCAACTGCCAGTCCCTCCCCATCACTTTCTTAGAGCATTATAATTGTTCAAGGTTTCATGGTTTATAAAATTATGATTCTATAAGGGCTTACATTTTTTTGTTTGTTTTTTAACAGCAGGCTTTCTTCATCACATATAGTTTAATAATCATTTTCAGATAATGTGATATAATAAATTCAAATACCAACTGAGCAGTCATGTGAAATGGCTTGTTGGGTCTCTCTTCTTTTATTGTGAAGAGAAAAAAGGAAATAGAAAAGCCTATTGTTGATATTTTTAAAAAATAACCTAATTTTATGACAGAGATGTGGGGTACAAGTCAGGATTAGGTACTTAAGCGGTATACACGCAGGTGAAGTTTGGGTCTCCAACTGGTCCTCAGTTTCCCTTGTTTAGGACAGGGTACCCTTTGTGTTGTTATGTGTCTCCTCACCTCTCCCTCCCCTGAATGTCTCACGACCGACCGGCGATCCCTCCCTTGTACTATTGTGCTTAAAGTTCAGGTCCCACTCATGAGTGAGAACATGTGGTGACTGTTGACATTTGAACTAAATGGAACATATAGGGTTTTCTTCATGTCCTCACACCTATCTCATCTGTTCCCTCACTCTTGTCAACTTTTGCTCGTGGTCCTTTGAGTCCACCGGTACAATGAAGACCATTCATTGTGACTTCACCCCCGTCCCATCTCAGAGTCAAGCAGTGCTCAGTCCAAGAGAGAGAGCCACTGAAGGCGGTTCTTCAAACTTTAGTAACAGCACAATGAGAGATATTTGGGTGAAACTGAAGTCCTCCTCCTTTAAAAAAAAAAAATCTCCAGTGAGTGCTTCCTTCGTCAGTGTTGCAGCAGGATTCTGGAAGCAGCTCTTAGTATGGACAAAGTATAAAAGCTATTTCTATTTGTTATTTTCTTCCTAGATACTTTCTCCCTATTTTACTTCTGCCCTAATTCCTCGTAAGTTTAGGTTTTTTTGCCACACAGCTTTCCTATTTGGCTTTTGGAAATTGGGGGCAAAATATCTTTAGCTTTATATTTTAGTGGTTGTAAGGTATTCGTGTGTGTGCACGCGTGTGTGTATTTGATTCAAAATCGGTTTCGTTCTAATTGAGATAAAGAAAAAATATGCTCTGTGTACTTGACATGGCATTAAGCTTGCCACATTAAGTAAATGATTATAGTTCTTCTCTATTTTATTAAAACTTGCACAGTCCTAATGAGTTACAATATCACCACTGTGCAAAGATCACAGTTCTAATGAGAGTGTTGAGTTTTATGAAAATGCTTTAAAACAGCAGTTGTGCAAAACATCTTCAAAGCTAATGGCCTAACTGTGTCTGCATTCCCATTTCAGTGAGAATCCAGTCATCCTCCCAGGCAAGCATGAGCAATTCTGGGTAAAAGGTAGACGCTCTCTCTTTAATTCTCTGTGAACTGCTTTCCTGAGAACTCCTGCAGACTCATGAATACATTGTTCGTCCTCTGAAGAAGGCACAATTTTTTCATGTTTTTTAATAGTTCACAGGCTTTAAGTTAGAAAAACTAGGCTTATAATTCTGTGTCCATCACTGAGTAGCTTTTGGATTTCAGTTAATTTACTCAACCTTGTTAAACCAGTGTTTTCCAAACTGTAGGTCACAACTCATTAGTGGTTGTAAAATCAATGTAATGTTCACAGCAATAAAATGAAAAATGAAATAAAATAGAAAATACCAGAGTTCACCACATATTGCAAGAATTAGTTTTTTTGTTTCTATACACAATATTTCTTTATGTTTCACGGTTTCTTTAAAAAAATTTAAAATATTGCTTTATAATCACCATGTAATTATTTAAAATCGACATAAAATCAAAGTGGATTTTATTCCTTTTTGTCTTCTAGGGCACAGGATAATTCCTTCCTCAAGCATTTGGCTCTTTGTTGAGGAAAAGACTCTGAGAATCAACATAGGGACTGGAAGATGGAGATCCTTTAGCATTCAGTTTGGGTGGGGACACTGAAACCAAGACGAGGCTCCATTTCCCCATTTCACAAATAGGGTTTGGGAAAGAACGGGGGTTGGTTAAAAATGATAGCTAGATGCGGAGGAGACAAAGGAAGTAGCCATCCAGTGGCTTGAAAATCAGGGCTGTGCAAGCAGAGATGGCCAGTGAGGAATTTGCCCCAGCTAGAATGGCCAAAAGGTTTCCAAGAACAATGATGTCTCCTCTCCAGTGCCAAAAACAAAAATAAAAACAAACAAAAATAATTCAACAAACATAAAACGATATAGCTTTCAGACGATTCAGATTATTCTGACTCCTTATTTTTGGCATGCATTTTCAGTAGAAGTTTAGGACATTAATGTTATAGTGTTGGAGGTCAATTGTGGAAGAAGACCTGGTAACTGTATTACAGAAATATCTGCAAGAGGTGAAACAAAATAAAGGAAAGAATCTAAGGGAAAAAAGTTTCTTGAAAGGATATAAGTACATATCCCTCCCCCACAAATCTTCCAAAGTATTTTGCTTTGTGCTGGATTTTTCACAGAGCCTAAGGTGAGACACTCTTTAACAATGTTAAAGGACAGACTTAAAAGCATGAAGCTATCAAGCAACTGACACCTGGTATACATGAAAATGACATATTTCGAACTTCACATGTAATTAGAGGTGCTTTTTAAATGAGCTAGAAGAAAATGAGATTAACACCTTTATGCGGATGGAAATTAGAGCAATGAATCCAATTATTTTAGTATCTTTGAAAGTCTGTAGACCAAATTGAAAATCAATTTATAATGCTCCTTAGCAGGTCACAAACTAATTTGAATATCAGAGTTTGATGATAGAGTTATTCTAGCTCATTCTACTGGGATTTTACCTGCTACATATCCAAATTGATGTGTAAAAAAAAGGCATCCAGTATTAGTTCATCATGTAGTCCTCAGGGAGAAAGAAGGAAGAAAATAGGAAAGAAAGAGAGAAAGAGAGAGAGAGAGAAAGAAAGAAATGAGGGAAGGAGGGAGGTTGGCTGATATTTTTAGTTTGCTTCTATATCTGGCATAAAATATACAGAACCTTAGCATGGGTATATGAGCATATATGGGCATGCAAATATGTTCGTAGATGTGTGTTTGATGTTTAGTGTTGAAATCAGTAGAGCTCTTCACCAGTGTTCTAATTTTTATTTCCAGAGACACTGTGTTATTTATATATGGTACTGCCTTGAAGGTGGCATGAGTGTGTGACTTGTTTTTGCCAGTGAAATGGAAGCTGACATATTTGTCACATGTGGGTGGCGTTAAAGCCAACGCTCTAGTTCCCACATTCCCTTCTCATTTAATTCAAGATGGTAGAGGACCTGAGTGAGGCAATTGTAAAGCTGATCTGTGTGCCCTAAAATGGATATATTATATGAGTCGAGAAAGACTTTTTGCTTTAATCCACTCAGATTTTGAGGCTAATTGTTTTTGAAGCATCACTTAATCTATCCTGACTGATAGAGGTGGCAGGTCAGAGGATTCACTGTGAAGTATGGTGCCTAAGTTGTGATTCCAGCTCTGCAAATAAGAACTGTGTGATGGGCTAGTTAGGTAACCTATATGTGCTAAGACTTCCTTTTCTGAAAATGAAAATAAGGCTAATACCTGCCTCTGAGGACTGTTGGGTTATTGTAAAGAGAAAAAACAAGAATGCATGTAAAGCACTTAAAGTAATGCCTAGTACCTAGGAAGTATGCAATAATAATTATTATTATTGTTATGACGAATACAGTCTCAAATGTAATATCTGCTTTCAAGATATTAAAACTTCTTATACAATTTCAAAAAAGTTCTATATTTCCTTAAAGGAGTTTAACAATAACTTACTCTAATTTTTTATTTTTATTTTTTTACTATTTTTATTTTTATTTTTGTGTCAGTCTCATTGCTGCCCAGGCTGGAGGGCAGTGGCACACTCATGCCCACTGCAGCCTCGACCTGCTGGGCTCAGATGATCCTTCCAAGTAGCTGGAACCATAGGCACATGCCACCAAGCCCGGCTAATTTTTTGATTTATTATAGAGACAAGGTCTCACCAAGTTTTCCAAACAGGTCTCGAACCCTGGACTCAGGCAATCCTCTTGCTTTGGCCTCCCAAAGTGCTGGAATTACAGTCTAATATTTTTTAATATCTACAGTATATCGGGAATGTTTACTCATTATATTTTATTTAATCTTTGCAGCCATTTTAGGGAGAGAATAATTGAGTTTTTCTTTTAGTGGTTGAAAAAACTTACCTTCATTCAGTGTAAGGTCCTATTGACAATTTACCTTAATATAGCGTTTGGGGCCATCTGTCTCCCACACCATGTCCAGCAATAGAATGCTGAAATTATGAGATTAGCATGATTTTTATGCTTATTCTGAAAAACTTGAGATGAACAGACATTAGTGAGTAGCATGGATCTCCCGTTCAGGTACATGCCTTCCATAGCTGTAGGATCTTAATTTCGTCTTTCAAGGCGTCTGCTTTGCCAGAAGAAAATAGCTCACTAGTGAACATGTGGCCTCCCAAGAAATTTGTCACTGAGAATATTTCAGTTTTATTTTTTTTGTTGAGACTCTGTTCTCTGGGATCTGATCTCCAATGAACTTCTTGCACTGACTCCGTATATTCAGTTACAGTGATTTTACCAGCTTTTCTGAGGACTCCCCTAGTCATAACTACCCATCTGAATGCTGAGCAAATAAGAATAAATTATTTCGGTTGTAAATCCAAATGAATTGACTTGCTCTCTTAATAGAACAGTTTGTCTAGAAATATAAAACTCAACGAATGAGTTGGATTTATCACCAAAGCTCTCTGTCTTCTCCTCTTTCACCACAAAGCCCCTCTTTCCTCATTGACTTAATCCAGACCTCCATTACTTTTTGCTAGTATTGGGTCTTAAAACAAACCCCCCCCCAAAAAAGCCATATCCTGTTGACCAAGAAAGGGATAGGCAGCTCAAAATTCAAATTGACGCATTTTCCCTCAAATCTCAACGCTTAAAGTATTTTTACCCTGCAACAAGTGTTTACATCATTCACTCACTTATGCGGGTCTGAGATATTTGTGTGCATGTGTGAATAAATTTTCCCCTAACTGAATGTCCTTGGTTGTTATAAGTACAAAGAAAGTTATGAAAATTCACCTGCCCTTCTCCAAGGGGTATACAGAGCACGTTTAATGGAAAAAGTCAAGAAATGGAAGTCAAGAGGCCCAGGTCCTGGACCACACCTTGTCACTTGCATGTCACACTGGGTATGTGATATTGGGAAAACTACTTGCTCTCTGGTATTTGCTTCTTCCACTGTAAAATAACCGCCCTATACATGTATACTGTGCCCTAGAGTTCTGAAAAACTCTTGGGATCTTGAAAAATAAGTCTTAATTGTAAGAAGGCTTAAAGTGCAAAGACAGCCATCGTGTTTCCAGTTGAGTAATGCAGAAGCTCAAGGAAGGAGAGAAGTAGGCGGAAATGTGTAAAATGGGATGTGGCTATTTAAATCTTAATAATAATTATATTTGAGTTTTATTTATTGGAAAAGTTCTATGCATTAGATGTTATATTAAAATGCTTTAAATGTATGATCTCACTGAAATATGCCATATATCCTGCAAATTTAGAATTATATTATGTTCACACCTCCATATGAGAAGACTGGACTCCGGAGAGTTAAAAGTAACACATTTCAATTTATAGATAGTTGCAGAGTCAGGATCAAACCCCAGATTGGTCTGATTCTGAAGTCAACATCATTAATCACTCTGTCCTGTGACCTCCCACTGCCTATTATAGTCACTAGCAGTTTCTAAAACACACACACACACACACACACACACACACACACACACACACAATGATTTTGGGGGAAAAAAGCAGTAAATTAAGTGAAAACACAGGATTGTAAATTGTATATTGTGAGAAAAATTATTAAGCACACACATGGAAAAAGACTGAAAAGAGTTGTGTCAAAATATTCACAGTGATACACTTCTGGAGGTGACTCTATTTTTTAAATTTTATTAAAATTTTTTCTGTGTTTTATATTAAGAAACTTACTGAATGAAAAACAAATATGCTTTGTAACCAAAATTAGCTTTTCAAACGAAAATATGTTGGTCAGATGAAGAGCTCTCTCATGACTTACCACTCTTCACAATCTATGATAGTCATAAGATGGCATTTTCTGCACTATGTAAAAAAATTTTTTCTGACATTTTCTCAAAGAATAATGCCATTGGCAGCTGGTTCTTAATGAAGATTTTGCATGTGCCCCAAATTGTGTTAAATATTTTACATTTGTTCTTCACTTAGCTCACTCTTTCCCTATTACAGATTAAACAACTGAGATTCAGAAAAGTTAGACAACTTCTCAAGTTCATTCAACAAATAAATAGTGGAACCAGAACTCCACTCAAAATTCATCTAACTCCAGAGCAGGCATTCTTTACCATTAAATAACCCTCCCTCTCAAGCTACAGTCATAGAGACCTGGCATTCCAGAGCTTAAAGGAAGTAATTTTAATCACTTTTTCTATATTACAGCCGAGAATAATATTTAGATTTATAGTCACAGGGAAAATTTGGAATTTTAGAGTTGACGCTTAATGAATGACTTCATCAATTTCTCATTTATAGTAATTTATTTGGTAAAAAACAAAAAAATTAAGACGGCCGTGTCTTAGTTTACCCCCACAGGCTATTTCCCTAGTTTGGATACATCTGAGACAAAACACATGTCCTTTAATTATAAAAGCAATTTTGGTAAAAAATGTCAGCACTCTTATTCATTGATGGATTGATTTGTAGAATGCCTATAGCTATGCAATCCAAGATGCCACAACAGGAGAATAAATTAACGTTCAGCTACAACACAAAGTAGAATGTCTCATATATGATTCTTGCAGCTATAAGTAAGTATGATGTTTTAGAGAAAGCAAACACACCGAGCTGTTTAGCCTGGACATTGTTTTGTAATTATGTGCAGGAGTCTCGCAGTCATGTTTACCTACAGATGTAATAATACAGCTGTGATGGAGTGCTCAAGCATCCTGCTAACATTTGCCCCAAATGCCCCCAAACAATCCCCTCCTCTTCTTGTCCAGTGTTAGATACTTATTTGGTTCTATTGATGACACATCCATCATTCATCAAGAGCCTGCCATGAGCCAGTAATTTTCCTGAGTACTGCAGAGACCATCACCAAGACAGCGTTCCTGTCCTTTGGCCCTGTTGTCTCCCACTCCAAGACGGCTTTGAGATGCTCAGAGATTGGCTAAAGATCTGAGTGCATTTTATGCACCAATTAGGTTTCCGGAATGGAATTACTGCCCAAATATTACTAAGCTGGAGGAAAATTCAAGCCTGGAGCAAAGCAATTGATGTCTTCTATGTGTCAGAGTTAATGGAAGTGCCCAGCGGCGTGGGGACACAAAGAGGGAAGAGAAGCGAAGTGTTAATCTAACCCTAAGGGAAAAATAAAATTCAACTCACAAGATCTCACAAATATTGCAGTCTATTAAAACATACTACGAAGGTAACTACAGAGAAATTTCAGCTGGTGTGAGAGCACAGGCAGTGGTGGTTTTCTCAATACAAGGAAAAGATAAGGATGGCAGCCAGCATGCCTTTCACAGTTATGGATCCTCTGGCCTGGCCTCTGCCAAGAGCTCCTGAGACCTCAGATGTCTGCAACCCACTTAAATGGATCAGGGTTCCTCATTTCATGCAACACAACCCAAGAAGCTATTTTAAGTGCCACAAGTTAAAAAGCAGGCACTCTTTTTCCCAACCTTTGTGCCCATCCATCACCATGAAGACCAAATACCCTTTAAGTAGATCAAAATGACACCTTCCATCTTTGATTCTTTTGAACTACAGAAGTCACAGTCTTTTGAATTCAAAGACTATGCTAATCACAGCAGCAAACCAAATGGGCAATGCTTTAAGATAACTCCATTTTCTTAGGCCCCTGCCTAGATTCCTGTCACAGTTATTTTATTTAACAGCCTTATTGAGATATAATTCGCAAGTCATATAATTCACGCATTTAAAGTGTAAAACTCGGCGATGTTTTGGCATATTCACAGAGATGCACAGTCATCACCATAGTCAATTTGCTAGAACATTTTTGATCCCCTCAGAATGTACCTTTTGGGAACACTTTACACTGTTGGTGGGAGTGTAAATTTATACAACCTCTGTAGAAATCGGTATGGATATTTTTCAAAGAACTACAAGTAGGTCTGGGGTAACCCCTTTGGGTCCCCTCCCACTGTGGGAGATTTTCTATCCTCTTAATAAATCCTGCTTTCTCACTAAAATAAATAAATAAATAAATAAATGAAAAAGAGATCTACCATATGATCTAGCAATCTCACTACCCAGAGGAAGAGAAGTCATTATACCAAAAGACATCCACATTCACATGTTTATAGCAATATAGCAGCACAATTCACAATCAAAAAGATGTGGAATCCACCTAAATGCCCATCAACTTATCAGCGAATAATGAAAATGCTATATATGTATGTATATATGTATATATAAATATGTACACACACATACACCATGGAATACTATTTAGCTGTAAAAAATAAAATGATGAACCAAAGTGAGGCCCAGACTTAACTTTACAATGACCATTTGTATAGCTAATCCTGAATTGTACCCTGCATCCTTAAAATAAAAAAATAAAAATAAAATAAAGTGATGTCTTTTGTAGCAACTTAGATGGAATTGGAGACCATTATTCTAAGTGAAGTAACACAGGAACGGAAATCCAAATGCTGTATGTTCTCACTTATAAGTAAAAGTTAAGCTAAGGGTCTGCAAAGGCATACAGAATGCTATAATGGGCAATGGAGACTTAGAAGGGGGAAAATGGGAATTAGAGGAGGGGTGAAAAACCACCTCTCAGGTACAATGTATGCTAATGGGAATGATGGGTATACTTAAGGCCCAGACTTCACCACTGTACAAAGCAGCCATGCAACCAAAAACCATTTACATACCTAAAGCTAATGAAATAAATAAAATAAATTGTAAAATATACCAGTGAATTATCACCCCTCTTTACTCCACCCAATATTACCCCTAAACAGCCACCAATGTACTTTTTTATCTATAGATTTGTCTTATTCTGGGCATTTCTTATATATGGAATAATACAACAGGTGACTTTCTGTGTCTGGCTTCTTTTCACTTAGCATACCATTTTCAAGGTTCATTCAAGTGTCACATGTATCAGTGGCCAAATAAAGTTTCATTGCATGGATATACCATGGTTTTTAAAAAAATTTTTGTTAGGTAGTAGAAATTTTGGTGGCTTCCAACTCTAGCTATTAATCATAATGCTGTCATAATTATTTTTGTAACAGTTTTTGTGTAGACATTTGTTTTAATATTTCTTGGGAGTAGAGCTTTCTAGGAGTGGAATTGCTAAGCTATATGGTAACTCTATG
This sequence comes from Tarsius wallacei, assembly GCA_963574415.1. Lineage (NCBI taxonomy): Eukaryota > Metazoa > Chordata > Mammalia > Primates > Tarsiidae > Tarsius > Tarsius wallacei. The sequence goes on along the minus strand of CAUYQG010049822.1, from coordinate 3,153 downwards.
TTTAATTGTTTGAGACACTGCCAAGAGATTGCAAAAATGACTGCACCATTTTACATTTCCACCAGCAGTAAGGGGTTTGATTCCTTCACATTCTCGCCAATACTTGTTATTAACTGACTTTTTGATTTCAGCCATATTAGTGTGTATAAAGTAGTATTTTATTGTGGTTTCGATTTGAACTTCCCAGGTGACCAATAATGTTGAACAGCTTTATATCTACTTCTTGGCCATTTGTTTATCTTCTGTGGATAAATATCTATTCATATTCTGTGTATATTTTTAAATTAATTTTTTTATTATTATGTATATGAGTTCTTCACACTTTCAGGATAGAAGTTCCCTATCAAATATATGATTTTGCAATTTTTTCCCATTATTTATGTTGTATTTTCACTTTCTTGATGTTCTTTGAAATACAAAAATTTTAAACTTTAATAATGTTCAACTCAGTTATATTTTATTGTGACACGATGGCATTTCTCCTGCTTTTACTGTCTTATCTAAGAATCTGTTGCCAAATCAAAGGTCATGATGATTAACCCTTGCAGTATCTTGTAAGAGTTTCATAGTTTTTGCTCTTACATTTTGGTCTTTAATACATCTTAGTTAATTTTTATATGGTATAAAGTAAGGTTTCAACTTTATCCACTTATATGTGGCTACTTAGTTGTCTCTGCACTACTTGTTGAAAAAGCGACTGTTTTCCCATTAAATGAATGGTCCTGACATTTTTGTCAAAATAAGTTGTAAGAATGTACTTCTGTGTTCTCAGTTCTGTTCCATTGCTCTGTATGTCTGTTTATGTCAACATCACATTGGTTTGATTTACGTAACTTTGTGGTAAGTTTTGAAAGTAGAAAGCGTGAGCTATAAATTGTGGTTTTTCAGTATTGTTTTGGCTATTCTCGGTTCCTTGTAATTCTATAAGAATTTCACAAAGAAGGCAGGTAGGATTAGGATGCATACTGTATTGAATCTGTTCGTATGATCAATTGGGAACTATTGCCCTTGTAACAATGTTAAGTCTTCTGAATCATGGATTTGATATATTTTATGTTTTATTTAGTTGTTTTAATATACCTTTAAGCAAAGTTTTATGGGTTTCAGAATATGACTTTTCTACTTGTTTTGTAAATTTACACATATGTAGTATTTTTAATACTATTATAAATGGATTTTTAAAGATTTGTCTTTGAGATTATTTGAAGATTTATACAAATACCAACTTGTATATGGATTTTGTATCCTGCAATTTTCTGAACTCATTTATTATTTCTAATAATATTTTTAGTAAATTGCCTAGTATCATGGAATTGCAGAGATTAAGTAGAGCTTTAAATTCCCAATGGTCTGCTTTTTAAAAAGAGGAATTTTGAGTCAGGGTTGCATGACCCTGTTGCTGTGGTGACCTTACAACCTTCAAAGCGAAAAATGTTTACCTTTAAAAAAATTGTTCACCTAGCTTTACATTTCCAATCCCTGAGAGCCAATTCCCTGGGACTACTTTCATAAAATCAAGTTTAAGCATTGGGAAAATGAAGTGTGTCTGACAGGAGGGAGGTGGGTACAGAGAGAATAATTGTAAACTGCAAAGTTTCAAACAGGGGCTAGCTGTAAAATTAGGGCAAATGTGGGCATTGACAGTTCTCTCGAAACTCAATCTCTTCAATAAATAATTCTGGGAAAACTGAGTGTCCACATGCAAAGGAATGAATTTGGACCCTTACCTTACACCGAATACAAAAATAAACTCAAAATGTATTAAAGACTTAAGCATAAGATCTGAAACTGTAAAACTAATAGAAGAAAACACAGGGACAAAAACTACTCAATATTGGCCTGGGAAATGATTTGATCTCTAAATCGCAGACAATAAAAGCAAAGATAGATAAACAAGATTACATTAAAATGAAAAGTTTCTGCACACCAAAGGAAATAATGAACAGAGTGAAGAGAAAACCTTCAGATTAGGGCCAAATACTTGTAGGCCATACATCTGGTAAAATATAAATATCTAAAATATATAAAGAACTCAAACAACTCTAAAGAGAGAAAACAAATGGCCAAATTAAGGAATGGGAATGGGTTCTGAATAGACATTTCTCAAAACAAGACATACAAATGGCTAGCAGATACATAACAAAATTCTCAACATCACTAATTATTAGAAAGATGTAAGTTAAAAGCACAATAAGATAGCCCCTTACATCTGCTAGAATGGCTATTATCAAAAAGACAAACGGTAAGTGTTAGCAAGGATATGGAGAAAAGGGAATCCTTTTACATTGTTAATGTGACTGCAAATTAGTATAGCCATTATGGAAAACACCATGGAGCTTTCTCCAAAAGGTAAAATTAGAACTGCTATATGATCCAGCAATCCCACTTCAGGGTCTTTACCTGAGAGAACTGAAATCATATGTCAAAGAGATATGTGCACTGCCATGTTCATAGTAGCACTATTCACAATAACCAAGTTGTGGAATCAACTTAAGTGCCCATCAACAATGAATGGATACAGACAATATGACATATAGTCAATGGAATACTATTTGGTCTTACGAAATAAAGAAATTCTCTCATTTGCAACAACATGGATGAAACTGGAGAACATTATGTTATGTGAAATAAGCCAAACACAGAAAGACAAATACTGCATGTTCTCACTTATTTGTGGACTGTAAAACAGTTGAACTCATAGAAGCAGGAGTGGAATGATGTTTACAGGCGGCTAAGGGATGCGGGGTTTGAACAGTCAAAGACTACAAAGCCTTAGTTAGGTGGAGGGGGATACACTGGATTTTTTTTAATCACTTGCACACATGGTAAATGTAGCTAATAATCAAGTTCGTACATTTCAATACCACTAAGATTAAATTCCTAATGTTCCCATCACAAAACTTGCTAAATATTTGAAGTAATGAATATGTTAATTAGCTTCATTTAATTTTTCCACATTGCATTAAAAACCATAACACCACTTTGTAACCCATGAGCATATACAACTATAATTTCTTTTTTTTTTTTTTTTTTGAGTTGGAGTCTCACTCCGTCGCCCAGACTGGAGTGCAGCGGCCGCTCCCGGCCACCGCAGCCTCGACCTGCTGGGCTCCGGCGATCCTTCCGCCTCAGCCTTCCAAGTAGCTGGAACTA
>CAUYQG010049820.1:0-34787 GCA_963574415.1 Tarsius wallacei | reverse complement strand
ATTTTCTAGGATCTTTTTGAGAATTTTAGCATCAAAGATATTGGCCTGTAGTTCTTCTTTGTTGGATCTTTACCTGGTTTGGGTATCAATGTGATGTTAGCTTCATAAAATGATTTGGGAAGAGTTTCATCTTTCTCAATTGCCTGGAATGCTTTCAGTAGAATTGGTATCAGTTCTTCCTTGTATGTTTTAGAGAATTCTGCTGAAAAGCCATCTGGTCCAGGGCTTTTTTTTTTTTTTTTTTTTTTTGGTAGGTAATTTTTTTTTGGCATAATCAATTTGCTGGTTTGTTATTTTTTGGTGTGTTTATTTATAGATTACTTATTGTTTTTACTTGGTGTGGCTGTGTGATATCAGAAAGTCTTCCATTTCCTTTAGGTTTTCAAGTTTGTTTCCATATTAGTGTACACAGTAGTCTCTGATAATCTTTTGTGTTTCTTTGGGGTCGGTTGTGCCTTGATCTTTTGCATTTCTGATTGTGTTTATTTGGGCTTTTTCTCTTTTTCTCTTGGTCAATCTAGCTAGGGGACCATCAGTCTTGTTTATCCTTTTAAGGAACTAGCTTTTTGTTTCAATGATTTTTTTGTATTATCCTTTTTCTTCTATGTCCCTAATTTGGGCTTTTATTTTGGTGATCTGAATTCTTCTGCTGAAGTTAGAGTTTTGGTGGTCTTGCTTTTCCAGCTCCCTTAGGTAATTTGTTAGTCTGTTGACTTGTGATCTTTCCATTTTCTTCATGTGTGTTTGTAGAGATATGAATTCCCCTCTTAGTACTCTTTTCATGGCATCCCAGAGCTTTTGATAAGATGTTTCTTCATTTTCATTTGCCTCCAGGTATCTTTTAATCACTGTTTTGATTTCTATGTTGACCCAGGAGTTGCTTACCATCATGCTGTTTAGTATCCATGTCGTTGTGGGTTTTTGGGGAGCTTTGTTAGTGTTGATATTTATTTTTTTTCCATGTGGTCTGAGATGGAGCATTGTCATTCATTTTTAATAACTTCCATTGGAGCTGGAAACTATCCCATGAATACTGAGCTTCACAAACACTCATCCATCTATAAAATGTATAAAATGACCTTGAATTCTTATTTTCTAAGATGTATATCATTTTACATTTATGTCTGAAGTTTTCTTATTACTTTGTTTCTTTAAAAAAGTTTGTATCTTTGTTAACCATATATGAGTTCCTTAAAACAGGTTATTTATTGTTTTCTGTCCAGCAGTTAAAACAGTGTCAGGAACAAAATAAGCACTTAAATATTTATCAGAAGAATAGTGTGGGGGCTTTGTTTTTCATCAATTGTGGGCCAGGTTATTGAAATCTTACCTGGCTCTGAAAACTAAAGTACAAGAAAATTAAAATTATCTTCATAAAAGTAAAAACCAGCTAACAAAGAGTAAAAGTACTAAGAGAAATGAGAAACACAGAAAGGGGAGCAGATAACCAAAACCATAGTGATTTTTGTTCATGTATTTGCTGATCCCTGAAAATTTAGGCTTTATGAAGTCTGACAACATCATTAGGTGAGACAGATGAAAGATAAAGCTCAGTGACCACCCAAAATAAGACATTTACTAGGAAAACCCCTCTACATTAAGAAGACTTTTCAATGTGCTAAATGCTAAAGATTAAAGATAAACCAGAAGAAAATCCACTCAATTACATAACTTAACTGGATTGGCACCAAATAAAGCATGGTAAAAAAGAAAGAGTAATAATCTGAGAATGTATGGGGAAATTTACAGCCTATGGTCACATTACCTGATGATCCAGGAACATTCAAACCATGACCTGGATTTTAACAATATCCCAAGAATAGTCAAGGAACAAATAATAATCTCCATATAAAGACAATTCAACTCTAGTCTTTAAAATATCCTTTCCCCCAAAATAATTTTTCAAGAATGACAACAGTAAGCTGTCAAAATAACAAGCATACAAAGAAGCAAGCCACTATAAAATAAAACCAGTTGAAAACAGGCAATTAAATAGATTCGCACAATTATTAGCTACTAGAATTTCCAGAACATGTTATTAAATGATTACACTTACTGCTTTTGAATAAATAATAGATAATATTCACATTTATAAGAAACTGAAAATTATAAAAAGTGGTGAATTTTTAAAAGAAGCAAAAGGAAAGGAAATTTCTAGCAATAAAAAATATTGAAGCCAAAATCAGAAGCAAATAACATTTTACATAGTGTTGAAGAGAGAATTAGTGAATTGGAATGTAGATCACAAAAATCAACCAGAATGCAATTTGGTTGGAGGAATAGACATAGAAAAAGGTAAAGAGATCAATACCATGGACTGAGAGAGCCTAACATACTTCTTTTTACATTTTCATTCTAAAAGAATTATAGGCTTAACAAAAAGAGTAAAGAGTTTTCATATAGTACACATTCAGTTTTCTCTATTATCAAAACCCTGTATTAGACCAGACATGGTAGCTTATGCCTGTAATCCTAATACTTTGGGAGGCAGAGATGGGAAGATTGCTTGAGGCCAAGAGTTCAAGACCAGCCTGAGCAACAAAGCAAGATTGTCTCTAATAAGGTTTTTTAAAAATAATTTTTAAAACCCTATATTAATACGGCACATTTGTTGTTCTTAATAAACCAATACTGATACATTATTCTTGTTTAAATTATATACATTATTCAGATTTGTAATTTTTAAAAATTTATTTTATTTTATTTTATTTTATTTTAGTTGGAGTCTCACTCTGTCGCCCAGGCTGGAGTGCAGTGGTACACTCACAGCCACTCCAGCATCGACCTGCTGGGCTCAGGCATTCCTTCCACCTCATCCTTCCAAGTAGCTAGAACTATAGGCACACGCTACCACGCATGGCTAATTTTTTATTTATTGCAGAGACAAAGTCTCACCAAGTTGCTGGGGCTGGTCTCGAACCCATGGGCTCAGGCAATCCACTAGCCTCGGTCTCTCAACGTGCTGGGATCACAGGATGAACCACTGAGCCCAGCCCAGATTTGCTAAGTTTTTGCTTGATGTTCTTTTTTTTTATTTTCAGAATGTCATCATGGATATCATCTACCCTTAATTGTTATATCTCTTTAGGCTTCTTTTGATCATGACAATTTCTCGGACTTTTCTTGTTTTTGATCATCTTGACAGTTTAGAACAGTACTGGTCAGGTGTTTTATAGAATGTCCCTCTGTGAGATATGTCAGGTTTCTTTTTTATGATTAGACTAGAATTATGATTTTAAAAGGAATACTAGAGAGTTAAAAGGCCAATCATCACATATCAAGTGACGCTCATTATGCCTATCATTGTTGATATTGACCTTGACTAGCTGGCTTGAGGAAGTGTTTGCCAGGTTTTTCCACTGTAAAGCTATTCTTTTTTCCCCTTTCTCCACACTGTAGCCTTTGGAAAAAAGTCACTGTGCCGCCCAAATTCAAGGACTGAGAAGTTATGTTTCACCTCCTTGGAGGTGGGAGATCTGAGTAAATTACTTGGAATTCCACTACATGAGTTAATTGGCTCTTTTTTTTCCTCACTTTTAATTAATTATCCCATTACTTCTTATGAATGTGGACTCACAAATATTTGCTTTATGCTTTGGGTTCTAATACAATACTACTTTATTTATTTTATTGTTCAAATTGTTTCAGATTTGACAATTGGGGGCTCCTTCAGTTGACTCCTGTGTCTTTTTGACGTTTCCCTATTAACATGGGTGTTTTAATTTTTTTTTTTTTCTTTAGGACACTCTTACTTTCTGGTGCTACAAGATGCTCCAAGCTCATCTTGTATATTTTCTGTCTCAGCCCTAGAATCATTCATTCTTCCATGATTTCTTTTATTGTAAAATTGTTTAAGAAATAAAGGTCTTGTTGCTAGTGGGTGCCACTGCTTCTAAGCTTTCTTAACTAACAGAGTGATGAAATATTTGTGGGTATACTAACTTGTGTATGTACACATATTTATAAATGTTTCTGTATATAATCACCTATACCTATACTAACATAAAGATGTGTTCATATGATGTCTCCAGCTCTAATCCATTAGATTCACTAACCCCTTCCTTTTGCTTATCTTTAATTCTTATTCCAACACTGAGAAACCTGGTTCCTACCACCTGCCATTTCTTCAGTTAGTTTTTCAATTCTAGTATATATAAATGGCAGTATCAAAAATGATAACCTGTAGCACCACATAAAGCAACTTTATCAACTAGAGTACAGTGCCTCAATCTTATAGACTCTGCTTATTTTCAGTTACTTAGGTCAGCACCTTTTCCCTTCAATTTTGGTGGATTGGTTTCTACATTTTTATTACATTCTTAATTAATATACATTTTCAGTGTTTTGCTTTGTCACATTCTATACTCCATTTTTGAGGTTTCTATTTTTCTATATTATTTTTAATTTACGTGTATTAAGGCTTATTCTTTGAGCCAGACATTTTTAGGGATTTTGACAAAAGCATAGTGTCATTTGTCCAACATTACAGCATCATACAGAGTAGCTTCCTGTGGAAGCTAAAGCAAATTCTCCTTGGATGCTAATTCACCATATTGATTTCTAATTAACTCCTGTTCCAGGAAGGCCTCTATGATTTCCAGTTTAGCTATTCTTCATATGTTCAGTAAGAACATATACTTACTGTAAACCCTGCCCTTAGGTCAAAATGTTATCATACTTCAATTGTCCTACACATACATCCCTTCTGAATCACACATACAATTTCCCCGTGGTGTAGATAAGCTCTTGGTCCGGGGAGTAGTAGTATAGGGATCCACCATCTTGTCTTGCTGCCCCCTGAGACAAAGGCTTGGCTTCTGTTCTTCAGCCCCTGTTAAATGCTTCTTTCTAAGAAACTGGATATGCCAGTCTCTTTCTTCAACCATTCAGTTTCTTCAGACATTGAAGGTAGGCTTGCATGGGCCCTCCCACTTGGGAACAACTCACCCGGAAAACATCCCCAATATTTCACCTATTCAAACGTCACCTCCTCCCCTAAAATTCTTATGATTGCTGCAGTTTGTCACTTCCAGAATTTCAGATAATTGAAATCATATTGTATGCAGCCTTTCAAACTGACTTCCTTCATTTAGCAATAAGAATTCATACCTTCTTATAGTTCGATGACTCATTTATTTTTATTACTGAATAATATTTTATTGTTTGATTGCACTACAGTGAGTTTATCAATTCACCTGTTTAAGAACATCTTGGTTGCTTCCAGTTTGGGGCAATTAATAATAAAACTGCTATAAAAATATACATATAGGTTTTTTGTGTGGACACAGGTTTTCAAATCAGTTGTGTGAATAATGAGAGGCTCAAATGATGGATCATATGATAAGATTGTATTTTGCTTTGTAACAACTGTCTTCCAAAATGGCTGAACTGTTTTGCATTTCAAGTAGCAATCAATGAGGGTTCCTATTGCTTTGCATCCTTACTAGCAATTGGTATTACCAGCTTTCTTTAATTTCCAATTTCCTAATGACAAATGATGTCGAGTATCAATTCATATGCTCATTTGTCATATGTATATCTTCACTGGTGAAGTGTCTGTTCAGATCTTTTGACCATTTTTAATTGGGTTGCTTATTTTATTGTTGAATTTTTAGAGTTCTTTGTATATATTCAAATCAAGTCCTTTATCATGTATCTGTTTTACTAATTATTTTTCCCAATCTATAATTTATCTTTAGACTCTCTTAATAATGTCTTTAACCAAGCAGAAATTTGTAATTTTAATATAAACTATTTTGTCAATTTTAACATTTATAAATCTTTTTTTTGGATTATATATAAAAACTCATCAAGCCAAGGCTTATTAGATTTTATCCTACTTTTTTTCCGTAGAAGTTTTATAGTTTTTCACTTTACATTTTGGTCTATGAGGCATTTTGAATTAATTTGGTAAAAGGTATAAGGTCTATGTCAAGATTTTCCCAACATTGTTATAAACAATTATCCTTTCTTCATCAAAGTACCTTTGCTTCTTTGTCAAAGATCAGTTTGCTATAATTTTGTGGGTCCATTTCTGTGCTCTATGTTCTGTGGCATTAACCTAGAGCAATTGTTTTGGTAATAAAACCTTGTCTTCATTGCTACATCTTGAGAGTATTTAAATTGAAAACTGTAAGTTCTCCAATTTTGATCTTTTTGAATACTCTGTTGACTATTCTTAGTCTTTTTGCTTTTCTACTTTAGATTAAACTTTAGAAGCAATTTGTCAATTTTATAAAATAGATTGGTGAGATTTTAATGGGAATTGCATTGAATCTGTGGATCAATTTAGGGATAATTAATATTTTAACAATATTAAATCTTCCAATCCACAAACACAGAATGCTTCGCACTGAGCATACTTCACTTACAGTTACACGCGCACACACACATACACACACACACACCACACACACACACACACACACACACACAACAGAAAAGGTGAGATAGCGAGAAGATTAAGGCAATATTTTTTAAAAGGTATGGGATGAGCGTTATTCATAATTGAAAAAAATATCAACTCATAGATTCTCATACTAAACAAACCCTAGAAAAATGTAAGAGAGACAGGGAGAAGAAAACAAGCTAATCTTAGACACACAATATTGAATTTACCAAACACCAAAGACCATTCAAATCTTTAAAGCAATCTGACAATAAAATGACTGCACTAAAAGTAAGTTGGGACCAAACTGAGGCCCAAACTTTAACTGTACAATGACCATTTGTATACCTAAACCTGAATTGTACCCCACGTCTTTAAAATAAAATTTTTTTAAAAAAGTAGAAGCAACTAAACTAATGGATATTTCTAAGTACATCAATAAAAGCCATGAGTGAGTGAGTAGAACCAAATTTTAACAGAATCAAAGAGTTCTAGACCTAGTGAAAATGCTTTCAAAACACGTATGTGAAATAAAGGCACTTTATTATGAAATAAACTGAGTTGCCACATGAAAGTTAAATATCTTTTCATGATGATCACCAAGCCCACAATCAATGTCCTGAAACATGATGACAGAGAGATCAGGAAAGGAGGAGGCTGCACTGCCTCGTTTTTTGTTTTGTTTTGTTTTGTTTTGTTTCCATTTTTGTTTCACCTAGAGCACTTCACACAATATCTTTCACAAAGTAAGAACCCAATAATCTATTGAAAAGATTTTCCCATGGTCATAAGAATCAAAAACATATAATTTAGTATATATTCAATCAGTTATTACTTAGTAAGCATTTACTAAATATCCACTATGTGCCAGATTGTGAGCCTTATAAAAAGGATTTATTTCATATGAAATGTGACTTTTAGGAAACATTATGCCCTGTAAAAGAAGAAAATGATAACATTGGTGAAGAACAAACTTCTGGTAAATATGGGGCATGCTAATGCAGATTTTGACATCTACTGGAAGTACTTCTGACCACATAATGAAAAGAGTTGAAATACTGTTCACTTTTTAACTTTTTTATAATGCTAAGTAGCTTTAATTTGTATACATTCCAATTCCTCTTCTCTATGCTTTAAACAAGCTTCCAGCAGAGTCTGTGGGAAGGGCCATTAAATCTACAATAATGACAACAGCCTTTGGTGCAGATCAGAGTACCCAAAGTAGATGGGATACTGGTGGTTCTCACTCTTATAAGAAGCTGATTACACACATGGCACTATTCACTCCCCCAAAAAGGAAAGCATCTCCTTACTCTCATGGAAGACTTAACAGCACAAGCTTGAGTGATGAAATCCTTCTGAGGGCCTAATTATATAAAGCAAAGAGCGGAAAAGTGAGGTAACTCAGAAGTGAGAGCAAAGGAAGTTATTCATGAGAAAAACATGAGACGAATTCCAAAAGACGGCATCCTACAGAACCTGCCCAGGACACATGCATGCTGTCAAGGTCATCAAAAACAAGGAGTCTGGGGAACTCACAGCCAAGAAAGGTTAAGGGGGTGTAACAACTAAGTGTAATGTGGGATCCAGGATGAGATGTTGGAACAGAAGGACATGAAGTAAAAACTACGGAATTCTGAAAAAATGATGACTTTAATTAATAATAATGTATCGATATGGGTTTATAGATAGTAACAAATGTACAATATTAGTAAAATGCATTAATCATAGGGGAAACTAGGCAAAGAATATATAGAAATTCTCAGTACTATCTTCTCCGTTTTTTAAAAATAAATCTACACCTCTTCTAAAGTCTATTTTTTTAAAAGATCACTGGTACTGAATTTACACTGAGGTGAGATCGAGAGCATAGAAATTCTTCCATAAGTCTAAAAATTAGACAACAATTAAAATAAACATGTTTAGAAATATTTAAAAATAGGCAAGAAAAAAGATACCTAGAGATATTAGAGAAAGATGCTTTGACTTACTGGCAATTCTGAAGATTTTAATTTGATTGACTTTTACAAATCGCAACTAAATGAAGAGTAAAATACAGATTTGAGGACCAAGAGAGTTATTTACCATTTAAGACTGTATTTGCACCACTATTCTATTCCATTTATAGGAAAATTATAAATATTAAAAACAAAACCCTTTTCTACTCAGTCAATTGCTTTCTAAATTGCATGAGTTATTATTTAAAATGGACTTAATCTTTTATCATCCATTTGAGATATCACCATTCATTTGAGACTGCAGGAGTTATCACACATCTCAAGTGACATTTTTATCTTCAATAAATTCTAATTCAGTTCATACATTAACTGAAGAAACACAATTTTAGTGTGCTTAATCAAAATGCTTTATGGATTCTTCATTTCATATCAGTAATAGCATGATGCTTTAACAAAAATAATAATTAAAATATTCATTTAAATAACCATAAGGGGGCTTTCTCTTCAGTCCCTTTAAGAGGAATCTGTCAAACAGACCAAGTTTGTCTGGCAATTCATACTCCCCACAGGTGTCATCATAATGCAATGATTTAATTATTTTTCTAGTTTCCTGTTTACTTAAGGATTTCTCCATAAATATCATTTGGCAACTAGACTTTAAATAACTCAATCTTTTAACTCATAAATATACTTTTACTATCACCTCACAAAAATATCTTTTTTTTTTAACCCAGAGTTCATTTGGTTTTAATATAACTGACAAACTTGTGAGTAATTCTGATTGGTGTGTTATTTTATACCATGAACTGTTGAAAAGAAGAGGGCACATCTTTCCATAATTATAATGCCGTTTGTACAGTGGCATGTTCTGAAACATTTGTAAAATAAAATATAATATTTAATTATTCATGTAAGCTTTTATATGCTGTGTTGGTGCATAAGATGTATTTCCATCTTATGATGTATTTTTGGCTTAAATTCTTATGACTAATATTCCTTCATCCAAGATTTATAACCTTCTAAATATCATTGACTATGAGTGTAATGAACTTACATTTCTGTGTTTATTTTTATCTAATCTTCTGTCTAATTTTTCAATATTTTTACCTCCATGACCACATGGTCATTACGAGTTCTTTGTTTCTAAATTAACATGCCTCTTTGATCAAATTTTTAAAGGTTTATTTCAAGGCAAATTTTTATCTGCAATTCTATGCTTACATTACTCCTAAAATTCTTCATACACATATGCATAGAAAGCTTATCTAGACTCTCCAAAAGTTTATTTTATTATTTCTGCAGTCTTAATAACTGTCTTCACTCGTGAATTGAAACTACATATTTCATTCTTACTTTAGCCCCAATAAAGAAAGTGAAGAACATTCTCTCTCCTAACAACCCCAGTCTTTAAAGTAATATTTGAGCCATCTCTTAATCCAAATAAATTATTATAATATAGAACTTTAAAAATCAATTTAATTTTCTCCATTATTTTAGTCTTTTGGCATCAACCAAATAAAGTTAATTCTCATGTTAGTACACAAACATACTGCTAGCTCTGTTTTTTTATCACATTAAAATATGCATCTCTTTTTAATTCTGAATCTCCTTTGACTATTAATATCATTTAGGGATACAAATTAGACTTGAAAAGGAACAAATCTTTAATAATTTAGTCATACCTTAAGGCAGTTCTTTTTAGAGCTTCACGGAGGATTTCAGGTTATACAGATGGAATATTTACTTTTAAAACACGTTTTGAATGTCCCTGTCCAGAGCCATAAGCTTGATTTTGACAAATTCTAGTTCTTAAGTAATTTTAGTGTTCATGTCTAGCCACTTTCCTTCAATTTCTTAATACTCTCAGGATGTCTGGGCCCAATAATCTTTTAAACTTTAAATACTGGTTTTAGCTACTTTCCATTGCATTCATCAATCATTTGAAGTATTTTAACAAGTAAGAAAATAAATCAGCATAAAGTAGGACAAGCTATCATCTTGCTACAGAGGTAATAGAAACCTGAATGCAATTTGGGGAAAATCTACACAGACCCAAATTTCTTAATTATAGGAAAAACTGGATCATACATAAAAAACATGTTGGTAAGGGAGAGCAAGGAATATAAAAGCAAAATACATTTTTATTTCTTTTATACTTAATTTCATAATATTTTATGAAACACCAATTGAGCTAAAATTTGACATCAAATACAGACAATGCTATACCCCATCTTCCTTATAGAAAAATGTTATTGATAAATAGCATATAGTATATTTACCTACGTGTAGTCAGAATGGAAGCTATGTATCCTCTGTGAGTTTCACCACAATCACTGTGACGACTGTTCCACTATTAACAAGTCCACTACTTCATGACCATGAAAGGGACTAAGAAGAAACATGTTCATAAAGCCCATTTCAATCTTAAAGAAGATTTAAGTTACATGTTTTAAAAAAAGCATCCACTCCCTCAGTACTCAGTATATAACAATACCATAATAAATTCAATTCTCATTATGTAAACTAGAGGAGAATGGAGATGAAATTCGCATGTTTATATTGGTGAGAAATCATGGTAGAATGTTAACAGAATTTTCTCTAAATCTGCATCTGATTTGTAGTGATGATTTATAAGCTAAATAAATTTTTCTGGCTCAATTGCTTCTGTGTTCTGTAAAAATAAAATTCTAGCCAATGACAAAAGTTGAAATTAAGGAATGAGAAAAAGCAAGAAACTTTATGTATGATTAGTTGCCTACTTGGGGATTTCTGAAAGAACAAATTTATGGAGTTAATGTAATGAGCTAGTCTGAGATCTCTTCCAAGAACATCAGCTTGTCTAATTAGGTTTTTGGACAATTTGCCAACCATAAATAAGTTACAGGAAAAGTTCATAGTTTTTATGAGCAATATATTTTCCTAATCACTCCATTTTACTAAATTTGGCCTGTTCTCAAATCCCTCATTTATTCTGGAGTATTTGTAACTGGCGGTTACTATTTTATGATAGAATCACCCTCTTCTTTCCAAAGAGATTGCCAGTTGACTGACAACTTCAGAGGAACTATCGCCTTTAAATGGTCTGGGGTTCAACATATATTTTACGTATTTCTTTTTAGTAGCCAGTAAAATCTAATCACGTGAGTCATTTTAACGACTCAAGTTTTCACAAACCCTAAGAACCTGTGTCAGTGTTAATGGTTCCCAATTAATCAAAAATGTAGCAGAAAATGAGTGAATATTGTGCAATGCACCTTATTTACTGAGCTTATAACATTCTAACAGCTTAATTATACACTGTATAGTTCCAATATGCTTTCCAAATGGCCAAGAAGCAGTAAACATATGGTGAAGTACAAACACAATTTTGTCACTTTATTTTGACATTAAGGACAAAATATAAGTTATGATGGAAACGAGCTCTGTGTATCCACTTGGCAGACATTTGGCTTTTGTAGCTTAACTTCCGTGGCAACAGTCATTTTAGTCTGCCTACATTTGAGAAAAGTATCTTTCATCAAATTTATCTTAATCACAACTGGTAAGGAGCATCCAGTTGAACCCCACTCAGACAACCTCCCAGTTCTTTATTTCCAGGTAATAGACAAAACTCTGTGAAATGATTTTATTTTTAACTTTGTGTGGTGATAGAGGTGTGGCGATGGAAGTCTTTGTTAAGTGTCAGTTAACCCACACCACAAGCCCTTTTCACCTGCCATGCCACACAACAGACGTGGGTGCAGGAAAGGAAAGCGCATACCTCTCAGACTCGTCGCCACTAATGAAGAAGGCAAGAAACACCAGTACACTGCAGATTCCAGGATGCCCAGCCAGCTCCAAAGAAATCCCAAAAATCTTCATTAGTGTTTGTATGCACTCTTCTTAGAAATAAATTTAATGTCAGGGCTACATCGCTTATAATTGCCAAGCGATCGTTTCAGCTGGGTTGTTGGTCATCAGCAAATGAGAAAAGGATATTTCAGTGCAGACTCATAGAAGGGAACAACGTCTTGTTTTGTTTTGCTTGGTCTCTAATGCAGAAGATGGAGTCCCTTCATCAAATAGTAAAATTCCCTCACTTTTTCTTCCCCACCTTTTTATCTATTTCCTTTGAGTCAGACTTCTTTTAATGTGTATAAGAGGACAATGTAATTGTTTATGGAACAAAAAAAGAGGATGATGGGCTGGAACCTAAAACCCTGTTTTGGAAGCGTCTCCCCTGAAGGTCCTTTTCACGTATGGCTCCGTTGTCTTCTCAGTGTTATTAAATGACACAAGTCAAAGCTGTTCATCAGTTTACCCACTTCCCCATCCCGGTCTCTTACTCACTGTCTTGTCACATTAACAGTTCCCCTGAAATGCTATCACTTTGCTGGAGGATTGATGGAAGTCTCCAGCAATTAACATAATTACAAGCCTGATTATCTTCTAATTGCATTATGAGTATTTGGTTATTCACTACACAAATTAGAGAAAATTAAAGAGGAGCAGGATCCTGCAGCGTGGGCGTCAAGCTTTCTAAAACAGCTAGGAACATTTGAATGCAAAGTGTAACAGGAAGGTGAAGACCATTTTTGATTTCTGTTGGCTAACAGCTGATACATTTCATTTGGGGTAAAATTATTTCCTTTTGTGTTTTGTTCCTTTTGTATTCTAGAGAGAACAAATTCCAAAAAACCAAGAACATAAAATAAGCAGTGGCAATTCCATGTTGATCTGTGTTGGTTCATGGGAGAAGATCTGTGATTAAAAATAAATACATTAATGGCAGTTGAAAATATCCTGTCAGGCACGAAAGTAGTAACTAAAAACATCCATAACTTGTAAAATAATAATAATGATAATTCCAGGGTAAAATTCACTGTAGTAAAGAAAATGGGGCTTTAAACTCTGAAGTATGTGGTCTTTATATACTATACAGAAATATCAGATTCAAAATATGAAGTTTCTCTTTAAACAGAGGGCAGAACTATTGCAGATTGCACACCTTTGGTGGAAAAAGTGGAGTCAGTTATTTCATTACCATCCCACCATGCTGTATGGTCTTTCACTTTAATTCTTGTTGCCAGCCCTGCATTTGACCTTCAGGGGGGCACACACCTCTTCTAACATTATCACCTCACTTGATAACACATGAAAACAAACAAACAAAACACAAAAAACTTTTCCCTGCTTCTTCATTGCACGTTTGGGACAAGTCAACATCTCAAAGGGAGCTTAATTAAATACTTAGGAAGAACAAAATGAAAATCATTAGAAAAAAAAGCAAACAACATAAAAATAGTCAAGTTTCCACAAAATAGGTTCCCAAGTCTACATGAATTCCCCGAGTACTACTTAGGGATCCTTCTCCCTTGCCGCCTTACCATCAAAGTTTGTGCTGCATTATTCCCTGCCTTGGGAACACTTATTTTGAGTATCTCAATCTTTTTTTTATGTCAAGAATCACATGCAGGTTTCTAAATCCTTCTCACTTTACAGATGAGAAAGGCAAGCTACTCCCATGGCCATGTGCCAGGACTTGGTGATCAAAACAATGACCTCCATCACAGCATACAGGAAAATCCTCTTTGTTACCTTAACTGGTCCATAGGGGATGTGGTCCTATGTGGTCAGAAATGGATCGCCAAAAACTCTGTCACTAAGTAGATTTTACTCAGGAATTTTCAACTTTTTCTTTTTTTTTTTTTTCTCTCAATTTAAAAATGTGAGGTACAATTCGGGGTCAGGTTTACACATGGTCATCATACAGGTAAAGTGTGGGTACCCTCATTGATGCTATGTGCCTCCCTTCCCTGGCAGTGTCCCATTGCTGCCAATTCCTTTCTTATAGTATTATGGTAAATGTTCAGGGTCCACTTATGAGTGAGTACATATGGTACTTTGATCATTGTTTCTGTGATAAGTCACTAAGTATTATAGACTCTAATTCCATCCAGGTTGCTGCAAAGTTCATAATTTTGTTTTTCTTTATGGCTGCATAATATTCCATCTTGCAAATGTACCACATTTTCTTTTTCAATCCACTTTTGATGGACAGCACGGTGGAGTCCTTGTTTTTGCTATTGTAAATAATGCTGCAATAAACATGCGTGTGCAGGTATCTTTTTTATAAAGTGATTTGAGTTCCTCCAGAAATATTCCCAGAAGGGGGATTGTGGGGTCATATGAATGGTCGATTTTTAGATCTTTTAGGAATCGCCAAACTGTTTTCCACAAAGGTTGTACTAGTTTACATTCCCACCAACAGTGCAGAAGTGTTTCCTTTTCTCCACATCCTCTCCAGCATCTGTTGTTTTTTGAGTTATTTAATGATGGCTATCCTAATTGGTGTTAGGTGAAACTTCCAACTTTTTCTAATACCTGGCCTAGAAAGGTAGCCGTAGGAATGTGCTAGAAAGGATTTCATACTGATAGCGGATCCTTGCTGACAGCTAAAATTTTGTGGTCAATAGTAATGCTAGCCAACAGCAAAAAAAGAAAAACACGGCATAACAGAAGTTAATGCAGGGTTGTGAACTCACAATAATGGCCTGAGTGAGAGAAACCAAACATTTGTAATTCTAAATGTGCTTAAAAACTTTCTCCTGGTTAAGTAAGGTATCTTACCTGATGCATAAGTTATTCCTCATTTCTAAAATAATAATATCCATCTACTCTAAATTGCCATAGCACCTTGCTTACTTGATGCTCATCCATTCACTCAATCAGGAACTATTAAGTGAGCACTTTTTATGTGCTTGACAAAGTGACCAAGCCAGATGCAAGTCTGCCCTCCTGGAGCTTGTGGTCAAGTCAGAGAAACTTAGTAAGTACTAAGTAAAGTAACAGAAGTACAAGGTATCATGAAAGTTCATAGGAAGGAGCAATATTGGAAAGATTTTCATCTTAGTAAACAAGAGCAAGCCAAGCAAAAGTAGGTAGAGATAGGACAAGGTCAGTGAAGACATGAGTATGTCCATAGAAGAAAGACAAGGAACACTAAGTTCAAAGACCAAAAAGATAAGTGAGTTTGATGCCTTTGCAAAACAAAATAACTTGCTATAGCTGGATGGAACACAAAGTATGAAGGGGTTTTTTTATAATTTATATGCTTTTTAAAATAATATATGTAACACTTGGTTTATCAACATTGCTGTTGCTAGGTTAATGCCTGTCCTAGAGTCTCAGTTCTGAAAGAACACTTGCAGTGTCTATCTTGATCATCATGAAATCCTCTGCACAAAACACTGTCTGGTATAGCGTAGATGCTCGGTAAACACTGTCATAATGACACTGAACTGGGATGAGGTCGGAGACGGAACAGAACCAAGGCATGTGGTGAGTTACAAGCCACTTAAGGGGTTTGAACATTATCTTAAGCACAAGGGAAAGCTATCTAAAAGATTTGAACGTGAGCTCAACATGACTCCTTTTGAATTTGAGATATCTATTTATTCTCTTAATAACTAGTGGTTGAGATTCAGGTGATGTGATAGTGTCTGGACATTAGCATGTACATGGCTTGGAGTCTAGTGGAAGTATAAATATGATTTTAAAATGTGAAGAAATCAACACTGTCCTCTCAGATCATAGAGCAAACAAACCTGAATTGAATTGCTTAGTCAAGCAAGTTTTTCCTGAGGAAATGACATATGAGCTGAGATGTGGAATGCAAGAAGGAATTCATGGGGAGCGGGGCAAGAGGAAGTGTTTGAAAAAGAACATCCCAGACTGAGGAAATGTGGCCGAAAGGAACATGTAACATGAGAGGAACAGAAAAAAGGCTCGAATGGTGAGAGTACAGGTGGCGAGAGAGAGAGGGTGAGAATATAAGAAGGGAGAAAGTAGGCTCCAGACCGTTCAAAGTCTTAAAGCCATAAGGATTCTCTTTTGTAACCTCAGAGCAATGGGTAACATAATCAGAATTTTTGAAAATGTTATGAACTATGATGTGGATAACAAGATTAGGGTGAGGTAATGGGAGAGGATGTGGAGAGGCTAGTTAGAATTGCTAGAGTTTCCAGGCAAATTAGGATTATATTCTGGACCAGGATGGTGGCAGTGGAAATAGTGATGTAGACGATTCAGGTGGTTGTTAGCAGGTGGCATCTACAGGACTCGGTAGTGAATGAGACATTGAGAAGATAATAAGGAAGTAAGACGTGACAAAGATGACTCCCAGGTTTCTGGTTTGTAACTTGAAAAGGGGAAAAAGGGAAGCCCATGGTTTAGCCTCCTGCATGTTGACCTTGGGAAGCTTTGAGATAGAAATATCTAAGCAGAAATATTTAGAAAGAGATTGAATAGATGACTCTGGATCGTATAGAAGAAGTCTAGATTAGTGATAAAAATTTAAGAATGATGGATTGATAAATCCTGGACTAAAGAGACAGAGATGGCATGAGCGTGATTCATTTGGAAGTGAATAAAGTAAGAAAAGAATTAAAGAAGTTCAATGTTTCTTAGTTAAGGGAAGGTGAACATGCTAAAAGGAAAGAGGTAAGTGGTGAGGAAAAATGGCAGATAATATATATTAGAGTAAAGGGGAATCTATAGATGGATTAGAGGAAAACCAGCAGCAGAGGGCCAAGTTTAGCCTCAGTTTAGTAAACCAAGTGAAATAAAAGGGTGACTTGAAACAAGGTAAGGGCTGTGGGAATAAAGAAAAGCGATGGCACCAGAGATTCTTAGTAAGATGCATTGTCAAGACTTGGTGATGAAATGGATGTGGGAGATAAGAGAAAAACAAGAGTTAATAAGATTTAAAACCTGTGATTTGGGTAACTGAATAAATTCATCAAAACATGACAGAAATAGGAGAGGATTTTTTGTTGGGGGAAGGGGAATGGAATATAAATTCTCTTTAGAATTTCGGGGGGAAAATTAATGTGCAAAATCCTGTCAAGAGTAATTTCAGTGAAGTGGTAAGCACATTAGTCTTATTAAAGATGGTTAACATTTTAACTTATATTACAGTTATTTGAGTACATTGTTGTATTGTTCCTACTAGAGTTTAAGTCCTGCAAAGCAGGAAACATATGGTGCAAGATAGCAGAATGGAAAGAGGAAGGAAGAGAACATAAACTAGCAATTCACACCCAAGAGGAAATAATTAATAATAATGAAAATGAAATCTAATAACAAAAAGATGCACATTAAACTAGTACCGTACCTATTTCTAGCAGAAATTTAAAGCAAAAGCAAAGCTATTGACACATGTACACTCTATACCTTACATTACACTTTATATTTCAAACTCCACTTTTAATGCAATGCATCAAAATAAAAATGTTTATAACATCAATGTGTATAAGTTAGAAAATATAAATTAGATGTCTCCTCAATGGTCAGAAATAGTAAAATGCACAATAATATCTTCTGTAATACGATGCAGTCACTTGAAATAATAATTGTAAAATTATTCACAACTTTAAATCTAGCTACTTTTTGAAGTGAAGCAAAGTAAAAGCAAAAAAGAAATGGCTTTTATTCTATGGTTATAAAAATTATAATGCACATAATTGAATGTTTCTACTTTTGAGTTCTACTTTAGTCACTCTGGACAGGTCTAACTTTCCTGGCTACTAGTTAGGAATAAGAAGACCCATCTAATAAACAGACTTCTATGGTTTCTTCAGTACTAGTTGCCAACATTTACTGTTCCACGTTTTCTCCCAGACAGCCAAGTTGACAGGATAGGAGACAGCGCATGAATGTGCCACTCCATGACTTAGAATCAAGAGTGACTCCCAACAAAATCAGTAGAAAAACTTTGGGTACTCAGAGGCTCTCTGATACCATTACTTCAAAGACCATTCTTTATAAACTTGACTTCCTTTTTATTTATTTATTTTTTTTTATTATTATTATTTTGAGTTGGAGTCTCACTCTGTCGCCCAGACTGATTTTTTATCCATTGTAGAGATGAGGTCTCGCCAAGTTGCCCAGGTGGGTCTTGACCCCACGGGCTCAGTCAATCCACTCACCTCAGCCTCCCAAAGCGCGGGATTACAGGCTAAGCCACCGAGCCCGGCTATAAACTTGACTTTCAACTGCAGCATCAGCTCTGCGTACAGTCCTCTCTCTACAGAAAGACAAAACTCACTAGGCACAAGTTACTCCTCCTCTTTTTTCCTCTTTACTTCTATTGTAAGGTAGAAGTGTTTTTTGTGGGGGAGACATTAACAAGGGAAAAGGACTCCTCTCTAGTGCCATCAAAATGGGGCATCAAGAGATCAACATTTCAAAAGACTTTGACCCTGCCCAGTCTTTTAACAACTGTGATCTCAACTGGCCTCATTCCTGCATCAAAAATAAATAAATAATAATCACCTGTAATCCCAGCACTTTGGGAGGCTGAGGCGTGAGGATTGACTGAGCCCAAGAGTATGAAACCAGCCTGGGCAACAATGCGAGACCTCATCTCTACAATAAACCAGAAAAAATAGCTGGGCATAGTGGTGTGCACCCGTAGTCCCAGGTGGCTGAGACAGAAGGATTGCCTGAGCCCAGCAGATCGAGGCTGCAGTAGCTATGATCATGCCACTGCACTCCAGCCTGGGCAACAGAGTGAGACTCCAACTTAAAAATAATCATAATAAAATGAAACATTTATCAGTTCTGCCAGGTTCATTCCTATGTTCTGTTTGTTACTTGATAGGGTCTTACTGATCAATATATCTTTTCCCAAATTTATTCATAACATATTTTTTCTTCAATCCTTACTTGGACAAATTCTTTTATAAATAAGTAATTACTCTGAATACCTCCCCTAACCCAATAAAAATTGCTATTTAAACATGAACAGACTAAGAGACAAAATTTTTAAAAATTAAACCTATTTTATTGACAGCTAGTTAAAAGATTTTTGATTTTAAAATTCTATCTTGTCTTAATTTTGTTATTGTACAAAAATATAATTTTTAAAAATTAATAAAAATATCTTGGGTGACAGTTTTAAGAACTTCTCTGCCAACTGCCTAGGGTTGTTAGGAACAATGAAAAAATATATATGTAAATGTTCTGAAAGTGACAAGCTACCTCAAGTAGAGCAGATTACTATAAAAATTATCCACATTTGTTAGAACACGCGACATGGTGTTAGGTAATCTACATATTAAATTATTGTTTATGGCACAAACTAATTTTTTAATTAATAGCTGGACTTACACAATGAAAAAAATCCTATACATTCATACCTTATTTTCATGCCTTTATTATTAAGTGAAACTTATAATTTCTGGGAAAACAAAAGTAACCTATTTTTCCACTGTAGTTGAAATGACTAAGCCTTGAGACCAAGGATGTAAAGCAAAAAAACGCTTTGTTAATTAATTTTCCAGAGGAAGTGGTTTTATTTTGCAATGTTTCGTGGAAGATTGATCATAAGGTTACCATTTAGCCTAATTTTTTTAATAGATGCAATTTTTTAGAGCAGTTTTATGTTCACAGCAAAATTGTGTGAAAGGCACAAAGATTTCCTGTATGACCCCTGTCCTCCAGAAACACAACTTCCCCCAGTATTTACATCCCAAGCCAGAGTTGTACATTTGTTAGCCACAGTGGTATGTTTGTCACAATTTATGAACCTACATTGACAAATCATGTCATGGGAAGTCAATAGTTCAAACTAGCACTCGATCTTGGTGTTGTATATTCTACGGGTTTTGACAAACGTATAATGTCACTTAGCCACCATTTTAGCATTCTACAAAGCAGCTTCACTGCCCTGAAATCTTCTATGCTTCTCCTATGCATCTCCTCATCCACACTAACCTCTGGCAACCACTGCCTTCTAGTCTAACTTTTTTGATAGTCACACGAGTCCTTTGGATGTTTTAAAATGCCTTTTGATACTTTCTCTACTAGTTCCAAAAACCTCTTTTTGACTGCACGCCTTCCACCATTACCTCTCCCTCCCCTTTTCTGAAACACTGTCTATTGTACAATGCTGTTGTCTAAAATGGAAACCTACAGCATTTCCAGCAGACCAGTTCATCAACAATTAAAATTTAAACATCGATGATGTGATCATGCATTGGGAAAATATGAATTAAAGACCTACAATGGGCCAAGCTGTAGGTATCCAGCAATGAATAAAATGGATAAAGTCCATGATGGAATCAGTAGTACCTGATACACCAAGCTTCTGGATGTTGAGTGGGCTGTTACCTATTTCTGCCCCCTTGTGCCCAACTTTTAAGAAAACAGCAAGATTGTGATGAATAAGAGAGTCAAAAACGTAACCTTGGAAGTGGTCTTCCAAAGAGATTAGAGCTAATGTGACTTCGTCTTTCTTAAATTATTTATCTATAGAACCCAAGTAGAAATTTGAAAATTGGGTGACTGAAAGCAAAGATAGCTGCATTTTTTTTCTTTATTGCAGCCACCATGACAGTCATAATAAGAATAACAATTATTGTATAAGAGATATAAGCTAATTGCTTCAAATACACACACATACTATCTTATCGTAACCTTATAAAATATGTATTATTGCCCAAACTTTACCCCCCAAAACACCATGCTGCAGGTATATTTATTTAGCATCAACGTTGGCTAGAAATGTGATAAATTCTATAAGAAGTATTTAAAAAATGAAACTCTACCATTTGCCAATTTAACAATGATCAAATATCAACAGTACATATATAAACAAATTAGAAATAAATTTAATAGTCCCCTCTCTTGTTTCTGCATTCGATTCTATCAACAAAAATGGATCCACTGCCCACTGTATACCAAGCCCACTGCTAATTTTAAAAGATGTTATGGTTAATAAGACATAATCCCTGCCTTCCAAGAGTACTGTCTAGTGCTCAAAGGCAACAAGTAAACAGGTAATTAAAATAATGTTCACTAATTGCTAAGCTATGGGTATTTACAGAGTGGCCAGAAAGTGATATGCATGCCAAATAGATACCGTCTATATATCCCCTTCCAATCTCTATACAAATTGTTAAATTCCCCTATGTCCTTCTGAATATGATGTCGAAAGTCATTATGACAATCTGATAGCAACTTTTTTAATACCTCTACTATCGCTGGCTGAATTATAAAGCAAACAGACATTATCAAAGTTATTAATTTAGTAACTACAACTGTCAACATGAAAGAAGATGTCTCGAAAAACATGGGGAAAACAACATTTAGGGTGGATACAAAAATGAGACACAAGACTACTTTCAACAGGCACTTTGTGACCATATTCATTGTTTTTAAGAAAATGTCTGCCAAACACCCAAGTTTAAAAAACAGTCTGCGTATAAGTGTTTATTTCAAGTAAAAACTGGTGTCACTTGCAAAATGTGGTTAATTTCGCTTGCAACTAAAATAATCACAAAATGCTTGTTCCCTAGAAGTGCATTATGTATATGTACCATTCCAACATGCAGAATATTTTAAAAGGTGTATATTCAAGGATCGAGATTTAACAAAACTAATCTTTCTTACTACTTAATCAAGGCATTCTTAAGTACAACTGGCTTTTGGGGGGCAACCCCTTCAGGTCCCCCCACGCTGTGGAAGCTTTTCTGTCCCCTCAATAAATCCTGCTTTTTAAAAAAAAAAAACTTTTTTTAAAAACTTTTTTTTTTTCTTCTGCAAGTACCTGGTGGCAAAGAATAAAACAACTTCTATTTCACTTTTATGCCACTGCCTTAATTCATGCTAAAGTTCTCGGGGTTTTTTTTTTTTTTTTTTTTGGTTGTTTTTTTTTTGAGTTGGAATCTCACTCCGTGCTCAGACTGGACTGCAGTGGCTGCTCCTGGCCACCGCAGCCTCGACCTGCTGGGCCCCGGCGATCTTTCTGCCTCAGCCTTCCAAGGAGCTGGAACTACAGGCGCGCGCTACCACGCCCGGCTAATTTTTGATTTATTGTAGAGATGCGGGCTCGCCAAGTTGCCCAGGCGGGTCTCGAACCTGCGGGCTCAGGCAATCCACTCAGCCTCAGCCTCCAAGGCGTGGGATTACAGGCTGAGCCACCGAGCCCAGCCATGCTAAAGTTGTAACAGTTTTAACTACACCTGCTTTTGTACCAACCATTGCATTTATACTAGCTGTGCAAATGTCAACAAATGGCAAAAGGCATAGGATATCTTGATTCCCTCAAAAGTTCACAGACTTCACTTTGTGAATTAGGCATTAAGACATTTCATTTCAGTCCCTTCCTATTCACTTGTTCCCTCATTTTCTCCACCTTTTTGAAAATCTTCTTTATTCTCTAGTTCCTGGTTATCTAAAATGCAATAAGTATTCCTCCTATGTACTCTTATAATGTGTTGTCCAATGTGAGAAATATCAAAAGTTATGAGATACTACTATTTTCAAATCCAACAAGGGCCAGATATCAGTAGTAGATATTACAAGTTCAGAAGCAGATGTACCAGTTTCTTTCTCCCTTACTTCATTCTACTCTTTTGGTAAAGAAACAACAAATGCTTACCATGTGCCAAGCCCAATGCTAATTTTAGGAGATGTCATGAAGAAACTCATTTAAAAAAAAACTAACAAACTTTATGAAAGACACTGTAAGGAGGATGAAAAGACAAGCTACAGACTGGGAAAAAATATTTGCAAACCAGATATATAACAAAGGATTAGTATCTAGAATATACTTAAAATTTGTGAGACTCAACATTTAAAAACAAAAAAGGAATACAAATCAAAATGAGTTAAAAACATGAATCGACATTTTGCCAAAGAGAACATGCCATTGGAAAATAAACACACAAAAAAAGTTCAACTTTACCAGTCTTAGGAAAATGCAAATGAAAATCACAAGGTATCGCTACACACTGATAAGAATGACTAAATATAAAGTACTGACAGCACAAAATGATAGTAAGAATGCTAAGTAACAAACTTATTCATACATTGCAGGTAACAATGTAAAATGGTACAATTAGACTGAAAAAATGTTTGGCAGTTTCTTACAAATTCAGATATGTAACTGCCTTATAGCCCAGCAATTTCACCCTTGGACATTTATCCCAGAGAAACTAAAACTTACATTCCCATAAAAACTTGTACACAAATTGTCATGGACACTCATTCAGAATAGCCAAAAACTGGAAATGTCTATCAACAGGTGAATGGTTAAACAAACTTTAGTGCATCCAGATTGCTCAGAAGTAAAAAGAAATGAACTAGCCTGGTTCGATGGCTCATCCTGCAATACCGTGCTTTGGGAGGCTGAGGTGAGTGGATTGCCCGAGCCTGCGGGTTCGAGACCAGCCTGGGAAACTTGGCGAGACCTCATCTCTACAATAAATTAAAAAAAAAAAAAAAATTAGCCGGGCGTGGTAGCGCCCACCTGTAGTTCCAGCTACTTGGAAGGCTGAGGCAGAAGGATCGCCGGAGCCCAGCAGGTCGAGGTTGCGGTGGCCAGGAGCAGCCACTGCACTCCAGTCTGGGTGACAGAGTGAGACTCCAACTAAAAAAATTTAAAAAATAAAAAAAGTAATGAACTATTAATATACATAAGAACTTGGGTGAATCGCCAAAGAATTATGCTGAGGGAAAAAAGCCCATCCCCAAATTTTATAACTCTATGATTCCAAATGTTTTAACACCTCCAAAGTATCACACCAGCTACCTAGCAATAGATCCTAACCAGAATAAAATGTCCAAAATGACAGAATTCAGAATGTGTATGGCAAAGAAAATCAGTGAGAGGCAAAAAAAAAAAAAGAAGTGGAAATCAAAACGAGAGAAACCAGAAAAACAACCCAAGAATTAAGGATAACATAGCCATCCTAAGACAGAACTCAACTGAATTTCTGAAATTGAAGAATTCACGTCAAGAGTTTCAAAATATAATTGCAAGCCATAACAATAGGCTAGAATACACAGAAATAATTTCAGAGTTTAAAGACAAATTATTTGAATCAACCCTGTCTGTCCAAATAAAAATAACTTTAAAAATGAAAAAGAAATGTGGGATTTTGTAACGAGACCAAACTTACAACTGATTGACATTCCTGAGATACAAGAGAAAGGAAGCAACATGAAAAATATATGTGAGTATATAATGTAGGAAAACTTCCTCAATCTTATTAAGGAGTTCAACGGGCAGGCACAAATACAAGTAATTCAGAGAACTCTTGCAAGATATTATGCAAAATGACCATTCCCCAAAGCACATAATCATCAGATTATCCACAAAGTGAAAAAATCTTGTAGCAGTGAGTGAGAGAGACCATATCACCTACAAAGGGAGACCCATAAGACTAGCAGTTGCCATCTCAGCAGAAACCTTACAAGCCAGAAAAGATTGGGGGCCCATTTGTAGTATTCTTAAAGAAAATAAATACCAGCCAAGAATTTCTTACTGCCAAATTAAGTTTCATAAACAAAGGTAAAATAAAGTCTTTCCAAGATAAGCGATTGTCAAGAAAATTCATTACCACCAAACCAGACCTACAAGAAATGCTAAGGAACAATCTAAAGATGGAAACAAAAAGAACAATACCCTCGACCACAAAACCACACATAAACACATAGCCCATGGACCCTTTAAAGCGACCACAAAACCGAAACACAATGGACGCACAACAGCAGGAATAATACCTCACATATCAATAGTAACCTAGGATGTTAATGGCCGAAATGCCCCTACTTAAAAGACAAATTGTGGTAAATTGGATTTTTAAAAAGACCCAAGCTGAGCACTGTGTCTCATGCTTATAATCCCAGCACTTTGGGAGGCCAAGGTGGTAGAATCTCCTTAGCCCAGGAGTTTAAGACCAGCCTGAGCAGCATAGTAAGATCTGTCTCAACATAAAGTTTTTGAAAATTAACTAAGCATGGATGTGTGCTTGCAGTTCCAGCTATGTGAAAACTGAGGCAGGAAGATTGCTTGAGCCCAGGAGTTAGAGGTTTTAATAAGCTATGTTCATGCCACTGCACTCCAGCCTGGGGGCAAAGAAGACTCTGTCTCAAAAAAAAAAAAAAGACTCATCATTCGACTGTTTGCAAAAAAAAAAGACTCATCATTCTACTGTTTCAGGAAATCCATCTCACTTCCAATAACACCCATAGGCTCAAAGTAAAGGAAAGAAGAAAAATCTACCACACAAATGGAAAACAAAAAAAAGCAGGAATGCAGGGATTCCTAGTTTTGTAATAAGTTAAACAATAACCAATTGCTTCATTGCTTTTTAAACCAACAATTTTAAAAGACAATGAAAGACAATATATAATGATAAAGTGTTCAATCCAACAAAGACTTAACTATCCTAAATATATGTAACCAATACTGGAGCACCCAGTAATACAAAGCAAGTAATACTAGAAATATTAGACCTAAGAGAAGACTTAGACAGTCACACAATAATAGTAGAGGACTTCAACACCTTTACTAACAGCTTTAGACAAATCATCAAGGCAGAAAACTAACAAAAAATTATCAACTTAAGTGAAATTCTAGACTAGTTGGACATAGTAGACTTCTACAGAATACTTCACCAATAACCACAGAATATATATTCTTACCTGCACATGGAACATATTTTATGATTGACCACATGCTCAGTCATAAAGCAAGTGTCAATAAATCCAAAAAATTAAAATCATAGTAAACATCTTCTCTGACCATAGTAGAATAAATTTAGAAATCAATACCAAAAGGAATCCTTAAAACTACACAAATGCATGGAAATTAAACAACTTCCTTCTGAATGACTTTTGGATAAACAACAGAATCAATACAAAAATTTTTTAAAATTCTTTGAAACAAACAAAAATAGAGATTCAACATACCAAACCTTCTAGGATGCTGTGAAATCAGTGAGAAGAGGAAAGTTCGAAACACTAAATGCCCAGATCAAGAAGACAGAAAGATCTCATATAAATAATGTAATGTCACAACTAAAGGAACCAGAAAAATAAGAGCAAATTAAGCCCAAGCTAGCAGAGGAAAAGAAATAACCAAAGTCACATCAAAACTAAATAAAATTGAGACCAAAAAACTAGTTCAAAGAATCAATGAAAGGAAAGGTTTGTTCTTTGAAAAGATAAACAAGATTGATAGACTGCAGACCAGATTAACAAAGAGAGAGAAATAGAGAGAAGCACCAAATAAGTACAATCAGAAATGACAAAATCAACATTACAGTCCATCCCATAGAAATTCAAACAATTTTCAGAGACTACGATAAGCATCTCTAAGTGTGCAAACTATAAATCTAGAGGAAATGGATTAATTGCTGTTAACATCACTAATTATCATTCATCATGAGAAAAATGCAAATCAAAACCACAGTGATATATCATCTCACATCAGTTAGAATGTCTATTATTAATAAATCAAAGAAACAGCAGATGTTGGTAAAGTTGCAAAGAAAAGGGCATGTTCATACACTGCTGGTGGTGATAAAAACCAGCTCATCCCCTGTGGAAAGCAGTTCAGAGATTTCTCAAAGAACTAGACATAGATTTACCACTCAATCCAGCAATCCCATTACTGGAACATATATCATTCTACAAAAAAAGACACCTGCACTCATACGTTTATCACAGCACTATTCACAATAGCAAAAACATGGAACCAACCTACATGCCATCAACAGTAGACTGGGCAAAGAAAATGTAGTTCATATACACCATGGAATATCACACAACCATAAAAAGAACAAAATAATGTCCTTTGCAACAACATGGATGCAGCTAGAGGCTATTATTCTAAGCAAATTAATGAAAAAAAAAAAAAAGAAAATCAAATACCACATGATCTTACTTAAAAGTGGGAACTAAGCCGGGCTTGGTGGCTCAACCTGTAATCCCGCGCTTTGGGAGGCTGAGGTGAGTGGATTGCCTGAGCCGCAGGTTCAAGACCCGCCTGGGCAACTTGGTGAGCCCTCATCTCTACAATAAATTAATAATAATAATAATAATAATAATAATAAATATTAGCCAGGTGTAGTAGCGTGCAACTGTAGTTCCAGCTACTCAGAAGGCTGAGGTGGAAGGATCGCTGGAGCCTAGCAGGTCGAGGCTGCAGTGGCCGGGAGTGCCGCTGCACTCCAGTCTGGGCGACAGAGTGAGACTCCAACTCAAAAAAAAAAAAAATGGGAACTAAACATTGGGTACACAAAGACATAAAGATAAGAACAGATCCTGGGGACTCCTAAGGTAGGGGAGGAAGGAGGGAGGCAGGGATTGAAAGACTACCTATTGGGTACCATGTTCGTTATTTGAGTGAAGAATAAAAGCCCAGAGTTCACCATCACACAATATATACCCATGTAACAAACCTGTGCACCTGAATTTAAAATTAAAACATAAATAAATAAAGTATTTTTAAGAAGGAAGAGAAGAAGGAGACACATGTGACTATAAAAAGACAATACAAGGAAACCTTGTGAAGGAACTGATCTGTATCTTTCCTATCGTGGTGGATACATGATTTTACATATGTGATAAAGTTGCATAGAATAAAGCAAACACATATATGCAAAACAGGTGAAATCTGAATAAGATAGATGGACTCTTCCAAAGTCAATGTTTTGGTTGTGATATCAGTTCTCTAGTTTCACAAGACATTACCTTTTGAAAAAACTGGTGACATGGTATACAAGATCTCTTTTTACTATTCCTTACAACAGCATCTGAGTATACAATTATGTAAAAATTAAGTTTAATTTAAACACACATTAAAATAAGTTCCAGCCTACAGAATCTATATACAAAAATCAGTTGTATTTCTATAAACTAATAATAAGTAATGTCAAAAAAATCCAATTTACACCAGCATCAAAAACAATAAAAGGATAGAATACTTAGAAATACACTTAACAAAAATGTGGAAACTTATACACTGTAAACAATAAGACACTGCTGTAAGAAAGAAAAGAAAATAAATAAATGAAAAGACATCTCGTGTTCATGGAAATTGGAAACTGACATGTTTAGATGTCAGTTCTCCCCAAAGCAATCGAGAGCTTCAATGCAATCACTATCAATGACATAGTTTGCAGAAATTAAATTTTTAAAAACTCACCTTAAAATTTGTATGAAATTTCAAGGGATCTCAAAATCCAAAACAATATGAAAAAAATATGAAACTGAAGAATTCGTGCTTTCTAATTCCCTGACTTTAAAACTTGCTACAAATGTATAGTAATCAAAGCAGTGTGGTACCAGGATAAAGATGGACAGATAGACCAATAGAATCAAATAGGAAACCCCGAACTTAGCTATCAAATATGTGATCAAATGTTTTTTGACAAGTTTGTCAAAATCATTTAAAGAAGAAAAAGACATTTTTTTAAACAAATGTTGCTGAAAAAATAGATATCCACACGCAAAACAATAAAGTTGGAATCTTACACTATATACAAAAATTTAAATTGGATCAGCAATCTAACCATAAGAGTTGAAACTATAATATCTTAGAATAAAGGATTAGAGAAAAGCCTCATGACTTTGGATTTGGCAATGATTTCTTGGAAATGACACCAAAAGTATAGATAACAAAAAAAAGCTATAAATAAATTGGAGTTCATCAAAATTAAACATTTTTGTCAACAGAGTGAAAATACAACACAGAAGAGGAAATATTTACAAATCATTTGCCTTATCAAATTTTATATCTGATATGGTATAAATATCTACAATATTTTAAAAAAACTCTTACAGCTCAAGAACAGCAAAAACAAAAAAATACAATTTTTAAAATGGGCAAAGAATGAGACCAGACATTTATCCTATGAAGATATTCAGGTGGCCAATAAGTACATGAAAAGACGCTCACTAATCAATAAGGAACTACAAATCAAGACCAAAGTGAGTTATCATCTTACAACACGTTAAGATA
Organism: Tarsius wallacei; assembly: GCA_963574415.1. NCBI lineage: Eukaryota > Metazoa > Chordata > Mammalia > Primates > Tarsiidae > Tarsius > Tarsius wallacei. The sequence goes on along the minus strand of CAUYQG010049820.1, from coordinate 5,644 downwards.
GCTATTATAAGCAAACAAACATAAATAGAAGTATTAACAAGGATGTGGAGAAATTAAAACATTTGTGTACTCCTAGTGAGAACAGAAAATAGTGCAGCTATCATGGAAAATAGAGTGGCAATTCTTACCAGAAAAAAGTAGAATTATCCTATGATTTAGTAATTTCAGTTTTACGTATATACCCAGAAGTATCTAAAGTAGTCAAAAACGTGTATACATCCACTTCCATCATTATTCACTTGGATGGAAGCAACTTAAATGTCGTCAATGAATTAATGAATAAACATAATGGGCTATATATATGTATATGCATATATGTGTATACATATGTATATATGTATACGTATATGTGTATATGAATATATAGTATATGCATATATACACTGTGGAACATAATTCAGTCTTGAAAAGGAAAGAAATACACATGCTATACCATGGATGAATCTTGACATTATGCTAAGTCAAATAAGCCAGCCATAGAGGGAAAAATGTCATATGATTCTGTTTATATGAGGTACCTAGAGTAGTCAAATTCATAGAGACAGACAGTAGAACGACAGTTGCTGGGTGCTAGGGCCAGGAGACAATGGGGAGTGATTGTTTAATGGTGCAAAGTTTCAAGCTGTAACGATGAGAAACTTCTGAAGGTGTATGGTGGTGATGGTTGCACAACAATATGAATGCACTTAATGTCACTGAACCGTATCCTTTAAATGATTTATATGGTAAATTGCATTCTACATATTTTTTACCACAATAAAAATACACTTTAAAAAACACATTAAACAACAACAATAACAAAAACATAAGCAGCTATAACATTATGAAAAAAATGACAAAGGAAAAACGTTTTGTTTTGTTTTTAACTATGCCTTTTGGTTAGCCTCGCATAGATATGCATAATGTGAACGTTTTCTGGCTTTAAAAAAATAGCTCATCTTTAGATTCTTACAATTTGGTCATAAAGTCTTGTAACGTGGTCCTAAAGCATCTTTTAAGATATAGAATAAACAGTAACCGAAGAACATTGTGGAGGGAATGTATAAATTAAGATGGAAGCGATGATATTGTTCCATTTTCTGTCATTCTAGAGTTGAGGCTGACTTCCCTTGAGATGTGATCCTTCTAGACTAAAGGTGAAAAGCAAATAAAGTATTGCTCTGTTGCTTCATTACCTTATTAAAGAAGGTTGACTCTGAGCTTAGCTAGCATGAAAAAATAATTTATTTTACTGTCACTTTATTTATTCACCTGTGCAAGGTAAATATAAGGTGTTACTTGTTATTTGTTTAGCTTTTATAGGACACCTACTCCATCACAGGAAACATAGCCTATTAGAAAAGAAATTATTTTCTCTTCTTTGGGCAAAAAGCAGAGCAAAATTACTTAAAATGGAAGTTTACTACACATATGTTCACAATTCTAAGGAAATGTATGAGAAAGTTTTAAAAATTATTAAGATGGCAATATTACATCATTTCAGGCAAGTAATTATGATAAATTAAAACCAGCAGCCCTCTCATTTCTTATAATTCACTCAGGTAAGACTATGTGTCTCAACTTCATGAGGTTTTTAAAGTGCCACTAATTATGCTGAGTCAAATAAATTATTACATGGATAAACAGGTTCAACTTTGTAAAATCTTTCAAAAATTGTTAACTTTAATAGTTAAGCTGTAGCTATAGCCAAAGTGCAATGACATTTAGGGCAGGAAAAAATAAATAAACTCTGCATATTTTTATAATAAATGTGACCTATTAGTAAACCAAGGCAACCACAACACTACCTGATACTTGATCCTAACAGCCCTAATCTTCCTAAGACCAACACAGGATATAGAAGCAATCCATTCTATATGTCTGGTAGAGACTGAATTCTTAACACGTTTCTCAGCCCACAAATACATAGACCTGAGCCCAAACAATAGGAACTGAAATTCCCCTTAAAGGAAGACACATAACTTTCTTTAGTTAGGAAATGGATTATCCTCTCATTAGGTGAGTCTATCTGAGCTTTATGTTATATGAGGAAGAATAATAAATAGCTTATTGAAATATTTTTGAAAATCAGAGATATAATAGAAAAATCATATGATAGTATCATTAGTTGTATAAAAAACATGATTAAATTCAACACTCATTCATTAGAAAAAAATCCTATACAAACTAGAAATAGAAGGCAACTTTAAGCTGACAAAGAATCACGTGTATGTGAAAATCCTAAAACATTCAATATATTAAATGATAAAATGTTGAAAACTTTCCCTGTGTTTGAGAAGGAAACAATGACCACCACTATAAACACTTTCATTCAACAGTTTACCAAAGAACTTAGTATGTGAGTCAAATAAAATAAATAAAAGATGTAATAAAACTGTCATTAAGACAACATGGTTATGTATGTGAAAAATCTACATGAATCTACGATACACATTAGAATTGAAAAGTAAATTTAGCAAGGTTTCTGGATATAAAGTCAATAGAAAAAATCAATTGTATTTCTGTATATCTTCAAAAAAGAGAAAATAAAATTTAAAAAATACTATTTATAATAGAATAAAAATCATCAAACACTTACAAGCTAATCTAAATAAAAATAGAAAAGATGACTACAGAAAAATGAATAAAATATTGAAAAAATTAGAGATCTTATTAAAAGCTTCAGGGCTATTATATATATATATTTTTGTATATGTGTGTGTATACACACACACACACACACACACACACACACATACACAAAGGATGCCAAAAAAATGAATACACATTTTAAGAAAGGGAAAACTATATTAAAATTTATAATACTCAATAAGATGAATACAAGTCACGTTTGACTTCTGCAATTACAAGGGGAGCTCAGAGTGGTTATCTTCCACGTCCAGACATTTCTGATCACGGTGAACATTTCTTAACATATCTTAAAATATGTATACATATTTTGGCACCCCCAGTATATATGAGGGTGTCACCCCAAAAAAACCCAAAATTATTTTTTGGATGGTATGCCTCTTGTAATACAGGCTTCCCCAACTAGGTAGGTGTTCTAGGAATCCGTTGACATACTAGTATACCTGCCAGCGTTGTTGTGAGAGGCTGCATTTAAAGTCAATGAATATTTTTCTTTTTTTCTTTTTTTTGAGAAAGTAGGATTTATTGAGAAGACAGAAAATCTCCCACAGTGAGAGGGGACCCAAGCGGGTTGCCCATTTGCAGAGTTTTTCAACACGTCTGCCCATTTTATGATGGGTGACTTACGAGCACACCTGCTCATATTGAGCTGAGTGGTCAGTCGTTTTTGAGCAAAAATGGCATGACCCCCATGCCCCACATTCCCTGGATGGGAGACTTTTTTTTGTCTGGATGAAAAAAGTCCTCAAAGGAAAGCATTTTGTCGATGTGGGAGAGGTGAAACAAAAAATGGCAGAAGCACTAAAAGGAATCAAGATTGATGAGTTCAAAAATTTTTTTGAGTCATAGAAAAAGCATCTCAATAGGTGTGATGCATCAAATGGAGAGTACTTTGAAGGTGACTGAAGTTTAAACATGTAAGAATAAATACACAATTTTATATAAATAATTTTTGGGGGGAGTTCCCCCCTCATATTTATATATGTATCAAATACAGCATCTCACTCTGTTTACCCAGGCCGAGGTGTACTGGCATGATCATAGCTCACTGTAGCCTTGAACTCCCAGGTTTAAGCAGTCCTCCCACCACAGCCATCTGAGTAGCTGAAACTACAGGTGCGTACCACAATACCTGACTTTTTTTTTTTTTTTTGGTAGGGATAGAGTCTTACCACATTGCCCAGGCTGTTCTCACACTCCTGGCATCAAGTGCCTTGACCGATCAAAGTGCTGGGATTACAGATATGAGCCACTGCACCTGGCCAGCTATATCATTTTCACAATTAGAAAACTTAATATTGTAATGAAGTTTCTCTCAAAACTAATCTATAGATTCAGCAAAACCCTAATTCAAATAGCGTGGTTTTATGTGTAGCAGGTAGCAGTGAGAAAGTGATTATAATTCATGTGACAATGAAAAGAGCCAAAAATAGCCAAGGCAAAATTGAAGAAATAAATATTAATAACACCAGTAGATTGTGCTGCAAAATACTGCAATATTTTCCACTGCTTTTGTAATTAATTAATTATGACAGTATAAAATTGACTTAAAAGTAGACAATCTGGGCAATAGAACTAAACAGAAACAGACCTCCCACACACCCACACACACACAAACACCTAATTTATGACTAACGTGACTACATTTCAGGGGGAGAAGTCACTATCTAAATTTGTTATAGATAAGGACAAATAAGATTAGATTATATAGAGATCTAAACATGAAGATAAAGGTGTAGATTCTCCAATGCCTACCTGACCATAACTAAAAGTCCATTGCAAATAGATTGAAGATGTCAATATTAAAGGTAAAAAATCATGAAATGAAACAAAATTAAAGTTTTTAGAGGAAAATCTAAAAGAATCTCTTTGTAATTTTGAAGTAATCAAAGGTGACTTCTAAATGACACGAAGACTTCTATGGCCATACCATCCTGAACATGCCTGATCTCGTCTAAAAGACATGAGAAGGCTTGTGAAAAGATGTTGAACATCACCAATCATCAGATACATGCAAATTAAAACAATGACATACTAGCTCACACCCATTAGGATAGCTACTATTTTAAAAAATCAGAAAATAAAAAGTGTTGGTGAGGATGTAGAGAAATTGTAATTTGTTGGGCACTGTCGGTGCTATTGAAAAATAGAGCAACCCCTATGGAAACAGTATGGAGGCACTACAAAAAATTAAAAATAGAACTATCACATATGAGTCAGCAATCTCACATATAGGTATATGTCCAAAATAACTAAAAGCAGAGTGTTCAAGCTATATTTGCAAGCCCATGATCATGCAGCACGGGTCACAATAGCCAGTGGGAGCAACACAAGTCTCCCTGAGTAAATGCATGGATAAACAAACTTGGTATATACGTACAATGGAATATTATTCAGACATAAAAAGGAAATAAATGCTATAACATGAATAAACCTTGAGTACATTATGTTAAATGAAATAGCCAGTCACAAAAAGACAAAAGCTATGTGTTTCCATTTCTATCAGGTATTTCTATCAGATATATAAGGTAGTCAAATCATAGAAACAAAGTAGAATGGTGGTTACTAGGGGCTTGAGGGGGAAAAGGGTATAGAGCTTCAGATTTGCAAGATTAAAAAGTTCTGGAGATCTGTTTCAGAACAATGTGAAGGTACTTAACACTAGTGATCATAAATTAAAATGGTTAAATATGGCATATACAAATGGGATACCCCCTGAAACATAATTTATTTATTAAAAAATTGTGTCTTTATTATTTTTCTTTTTTTTTTTTTTGAGTTGGAGTCTCACTCTGTCCCCCAGACTGGAGTGCAGTGGCCACTCCCAGCCACAGCAGCCTCGACCTGCTGGGCTCCGGCGATCCTTCCGCCTCAGCCTTCCAAGGAGCTGGAACTTCAGGCGCGCTACCACGACCAGCTAATTTTTGATTTATTGTAGAGATGAGGTCTCTCCAAGTTGCCCAGGCGGGTCTCGAACCCGCGGGCTCAGGCAATCCACTCACCTCAGCCTCCCAAG
>CAUYQG010049818.1:0-18477 GCA_963574415.1 Tarsius wallacei | reverse complement strand
ATAAATAAATAAATAAATAAAATTTAAAAAAGAGTTGAAAAAAAAAAAAAGAAAAATGTGGTACTTATACATGATGGAATACTACACAGTCATAAGAAAGAACAAAATCATGAATTTAGCAGCAACCTGCATGGAACTAGAGTCTATAATACTGAGTGACCTCTCACAGAAACAACGATCTGAGTATCACATGTTCTCACTCATATAGTAGACCTTGAACATCCATCGTAATACTATAAGAAAAGGACTGACAGTGGTGGAAAACTATGGGGGGGAGGGGAAGGGAGGTGGGATTAACGGTAGTAATATCTTTCTGGGGGCGGGGAAACACCCCTTATCAACAAGGGTGCCTGAACGAAGCATATTTGTATAACTAACCCTTAACTGTACCCCACAATATCAAAATTAAAAATATTGATATAAAAAAAAGAAAATGACCATACATTATTGAAGCAATAAGAAACAGGCTTTTGGGATAGTAGCTATGGCTGGAAACCAAAGAAAAATGTTCTCAGATGCTAAAATGTAGACAGAAGTAGGGGCTGCATGGTAACATGTACAGCAACTCCTGTGCTCACAGGTCATAAACTTTATCACATTTCAATATGGACAGCCAGACATGTACAGTGTGCATGCATAGTGGCCTGCACAACTGTATTTGCTGTGTGAAAAAAAAGCCAAAAAAAAAAAAAAAGCTGTTCAAGGCTTTTAGTTCAGTATAAATTCATTCCTCTAAAGGAAAATGCCATCCTAAACATTTTTTACTTGCAAAACAATCTTCAAGCTATAGAGCAATTTATTTCACATGACATTTACAGAAAATCAACAGAAGTAGCTTTTATAACGTGTGAATCCACAAATCACGTTTCCTCGCTATGGTTATGCATTGAAATCTCTTGAGGTCTCTTCTGGTGCGGCCCCTGGGAGAGGGCCTTTAGAGATGATTGTTTCTGTTCACATAAGTATCCTTTACTCAATGGAAAATTTATATTATTCCCTACTGGGGCACCACTGTTTTCTCCATTCCCAGGCCCACAAAGACAGTAATTGACAAGGATTGCTACCTTCTGCCTTAATGCTTTCATAGTCTCCAACATTTCATGATTCTTTACTGAAAACAAACAAAAATTGAAAAAAATGACATAACAAAAGGAAAAACTGAAGAAGAGGATTCAGTATTAACTGAATGGAATTTAACTGATATAAAAACGATTTAAACACAGAAATGTGGGTGAGTTCGATTAGCATAATTATAACAGAATCCTGTGAAATTCAGTGACAGCATTAACACCCAGACTTAGCCCACTGTTATTCCCAATGACCTTTCTCTGCTTCCTATTCATTTCCTTCCATACTTGAAGGATAGGTTTCATAATGTCAGCAAGTTCAGGGCTAGCGAGGGCTCTTACTCAGGGATGCTTAATCACAGCATCGACTCTCCAGCCTGAGCTGTTGCTGTTTATCGTTTCATGCTGGTCAATAGAAGACAGAGAGTAAGCAATCACCTTCCAATGGCTTGTTCAGAAATAATCATTATATTTAAAATTTTAGTTTATTAAACCCGTTGTTGTTGTTCTAATTGGGCCTGGATCATTATCTGAAGAATTTACAGGTTATGAGTAAGGACACAATGGTTGACAAAAGGAAGATAAATTAAAATACAATACTAGGGCAAGCTTTCAAATGAGTAAGGTGATATGGAAAGGGCACAGGATGTGCTGTCAATGAAATGTAGGTGGACACAGGGTTTAGTTGTGATGGGCATAGTTTGTCCATAGCAAGGCATCTGCTTAATGGTCAGTACAAAAGCAACACTCAAAGACAGGATTTTATTGAGTGTCCACTGTCCAAAGGAAGGCAAGGATCTTGCCAGACTCCCTCCCATCAACTAACCTTTCTGGCATTAACAGCCTTTAACACACAAAATCACCTTGTGCAAGGACTGCTTCAGGTTCTTTTTGAAGAGTTTGGCCACAAGAATTATGCAGAAACTTTCAAACTCAGGTTATAGAAAAAAAAATGTGTCTTGATTACCACCATGGCCTTCTCAGGAGGGTAGATCTCATTAAATCATGACTTTTTTAAAAATTGTGATAAAATTCACCACTTTAAACCAGAGCTTCAACGCCATTGGCATTTTGAAAAAGCCTATGAACCCCCTCTCAGAAACATGCTTTTAAATGCATAAAATAAAATACATAGAATATCAAAGGAAGGCAATTACTTGGAAATTTTATTATAAAATGTTAAGAATCAAATATGTCAGATAGTGATATATGTGCTTCTTAATTAACCCATTAGCAAGATCTAGCAGGCAAGACTGATAACTAGTATTATTTTATTTTATTTTATTCTTTATTTTAAAGACGTGGGGTACAATTCAGGGTTAGGTATACAAATGTTCATTATGTAGGTACCCTTGTTGATGAGGTGTGTCCCTCCCTCCCCTGGTAGTTTCCCACTATTGCCAATCCCTTTCTTATAGCATTATGATCATTGTTCAAGGTCCGTTTATGAGTAAGAACATATGGTACTATGTTCTTTGTTTCTGTGGTAGATCACTGAGTATGATATATTCTAAATCCATCCAAGTTGCTGTGAAGTCCATGTTTGTCCTTCTTTATGGTTGCATAATACTCCATTGTGTATATGTACCACTTTTTTTATTCAGTCCATCTCGATGGGCAGCATGGTTGGTTCCATGTTTTTAGCATCATTTTATAGTGGTGATGAACAAAGATGGTATTTTGATTTTGCTGCAACAACTGTAATATGAGATGAAAATATCTGTGACTTCTCCTGGTGGCAAGGGTCTCTAGTACTGATAATACTGCTGTGGATTGTTGCCTAGATTCATAATAGAAGCAAATACTAAATTTTAGTTAAAGGTTAGTAAAAATAAAGTAACATTTTTCTATCCAAGTTTACGAACTCCCCTCCCCCCAATTCTTAACTCCAGATTAAGAACTCTTGCATGAAATGTAATCCTCTTTTTTGTTATTTAAGCTTGGAAGCCGATAATAGAGGGTGAAGCTCTTGGAGCAGAGAGGAGATCACCCTGGAAGAGTCAAAGCGTGATTAGAACTCCCATTGTGACAAGACGGCTGCAGGACACTTTAAAGGTAGTGATTCCTGCTCTGACTTAGAAGTTGTTTTCAGCATGTGAGGTCAACCACTTCTCTGCTTTCCCCTGAACTCTTCAATAAAGCCCAGTATGTTCCAGAATTATTATGGGAGTGGACTTTCTGTGACCCTTTAGGAAGCATTTGATCTACACACTTGAGAGGCAAAGGCCACTGATCACCCAGGCAGAAACAGGATCCCTGAGAACTTCGGACTCCTGGGGAGTCACTTACATCCTGGGGAGGGCTTTGGGCTTCTGCTGCATATAGAGTAGGGGACTTGGGTTGACCCAGGCCCCTGAGGAACAGAGGGCCCAGATAATATTCACTTATACTTGGTTTATACACAATTGGTAGAACTACAGGAGATGTGAGATAGACCCAAGTACCCTCCCTTGCTTTTCAGCTAATCTTTGAAGTCTGGAGGCATCTGTTTTGCAGTGGAGTCGAGGTGAGAAAACTAGGATTCTAAGTGAGCAGCATCGTCTTGGCTGCTCTGGCCTTACATAGAAGTCCCTGCCTGAGTTTGCCCTTGAGTCATTCCAAGTACCTATTGTCTGCTTCCTGTTCCCCGACACCATATTTCAGATGTGTCTGGGTACGAGAAAGTTGGTGGGCATGTCCCTTCACCTCTGCAAGGAACAATTCCCTCCTGCATAAAATGAGGAAGACAATTATGCTTGATCCACAGGGCTTTTGTGAGGATTAAGCCCAATAATGTGTGTAAAACCTGTAGTGTGGTTTGTGGTGCATAGTGGGTATCTAATTGTATAGCTATTCTTCTTGTTGTTATTATTATTATTATATCAAGCTTCACCCCATAAGAGAAGTTAGACCTTTTTAAAAAAAAAAATTTAGTAAAAGACTCAGAAAATCCTTACATAAAATACTTAAAATGTTCACAATAATGCCTTCTTTTTACTCCACCCCCTGTCCATATATGCCCCACAAGCCCCTTCTTCATCCTATGTCTTCTCTTTGCCTTCCTCTCAAGTGACAAAGGTTAGATTTTTTTTCAGAAGAACAAAAGGTTCTTTGAGAAAGTATTCATATCCTTCGCCCTTCATGCGGCAACACTAGAAACACATGCATGTGTGCACACACACAGCATGCACATGCACACCCACATGCTCACACTCATGTGCACACACACACACACACACACACACAAACATTCCTCTCTCTTCCTGCAGTAAGAGAATCAAATCCAGGCCTCCTGCCTGGAACTGCAGAACATTACCATCAGGCTGGTCCATTAAATATCATTTGAAAGTCAATTTTATCCCAGAGTGGTAAGTGGTATGCGTGCTTATGTCTTCATCTACCTTAATTAGGAAAAGCAATTTGCTGCACATTTCTTTAAAAAAGAAAAAAAAGCTGATCAAATTTGAGCTCCGGATAGATTGAAACGCAGCGTATGTTGTGGTGGTGGTACAAAGATGTGAAACCACTTCCCACATCTAAATTATGGCTTGGTCTAAAAACAGGCCAGCCTTATGACTCGCATGTTTTCTGAGTAACTTGTGCAATTGCCCATAATTATGGAAATAGGGGCCGTCTCCTGAAAGCTAGCCCCTCCTCATTTTGTTTCTCAAACCCAGAATAGAAAACTCCATTTTGAGTCTATCATTGGAGATGTTTCCATCCCATCATATTTTCTGTGATTCTATACCATTAACAATCTCAAGACCATTTTTGCTCATCTCCTTTTGCCAAAATGATTGGAGTGGTTGAGAAGCTACACTCTGTTCAAGGCAGGTCTCTGCTTTTTCTCATTTGTTCCTCTTAACTAGGCCAGACCAATTTTAACTCACATGGGTGCCTCTGACGTGATTCCTCCTGGTATACCAGGGCCGCAGGGACAAACCCAGCAGAAGTCTTTGTGCTTGAGGAGCTAAGGAACCTCCCAAGAGAACATAACCCCTCAGAGAAGGATGAGCCAGGGAGGAGGCAGCCAGGCCAATGAAGCATGGCCTAGTAAGAGAGCTTTGGACTTCAGAAGGGATGTGTGACAGTGAGCACATGCACTGTGGTTACTGGCACTCTAAACTGACCCCTGTGCAGCCTCTGAACTCATGTCTGGGTCCTGGTGAGAGATGAGTTGTCATTCTTGCCAGCTCCCTGCCCCCATATTTCAATTGCCATGTGGCAGCCAGATAACCATTTCCCAATCATAAATCAGATCAGTCTTCTGCTTAAAAACTTCTGACTTTCCACTCCACTTAGCAGTAAATAAAACTCCCCTATGAGAGCCTACAGAACCCAACCTAGGCAGATTCTGCCAACTTTTCCCACCTCATCTTGTACTTTTTTCCCCTTTGTCCTGAGTTTTCAACCACAAGGCCTTCTTTCTCTTCCTTAGCCAATCCCATCCTCACTCTGTTGCCTGTATATTTGCTATTCCTGCTGTCCTGAATACTCTGTCTTGGAGGGTATCTCCTTATCTGCCAGATCACAATTTAAATATCACCTTCCTTAAAGGGTCCTTTTCTGAGCCCTCTGTCTAAAGCAGCTGCCCTTCCCATGCCCTGTAGCTCTCACACATCACCCCTTTTGTTTTACTCCTAGCCCTTATCACAGGCAAATATGACCTCTTTGGTTACTAATTTATTGCTTGTCTCTTCCTTCTCAAAGATTAGGTCTGTGTTAGCATCCTTCGCAGAAGCAGAGCCTGAGGCAAGGGTTTGATACAGGTTCTTTATGTTGGAAGACAGAGCCCCTCTAAGTATTACAGAAATAAAGGGGTTTGATGTAGGAATCACAACTTACATAAACATAGAAGGATGGAGGAAAGTGAAGGTCAAAATGATTAGAGCTGGAAGGTCATAAAAATAGTCCTTAATACCTCAACTTGGAGTAAAACACTGAAACTGTAGGTTCTCAAAGATTCTCTAGGAAATGCTGTCACATCTGTCTTCCATAACTTTCTGAGAATATTAGCCTCTTGGCCTCTGTTAACTTCTGCCTTTCTAGGTTCATGTAGGTTCCTCTCATTGGTAAATTCTAACCTGAACCAGGCAGATCAAGTGTGCTGAAGCATGTGTGGAACTGTTCACTGCAGCTGTCCTGGAATCAGAAATGAGGCTGAATGGATATGAGGTGCCTGATACAGGGATGCTGCCTTTCTTTTCATTTCTCTGCCCCAGACCCTGAAATAGTGCCTTGTGCACCATAGATATACAGTAAGTGTTTGCTGAGTGACTGATTCACAAAGGAGCTATAAGAAAACACACAGAATTGTGTCATTCCATTGGGAGCCCAGCAGCATACAAGCCACCTTGCTATGGGACCCTCCTAATAGAAGGTACCTAACAAAAGCTAACAGGCATTTTCTTTCCATTGTTTCAGACAGGTGGGCTCTGCCAGCACCCCAAGCTTCCAGGCTTTAATGCTGGTGCTTGGTGGAAGGTAATAGAATGAATATGGCTCCCAGCAAGGGGTGGTGGATAGACGTAGAGATATCCAAGTCGAGCAAACTTGTTCATGAGCACATGTGAAATGCCCCTGGGGCTTCCTAGAACTATTATAATAGGGGCAGGGATAAGTAAAAATGTGTACTATCAGTTGTTATATAAGTCCATCAGTACCACGGCTTGGCCAGAGAAAACTCAAGTAATAACAGTACCTAAGAGAAAGCATGTCATGAACATAGCACTCAAGGATGGGGCACATTGTTTAAAAGTTCAGAAACTCCTAGAATAGGTTGACTACCCATGGGATTCCATTAACCAGTAAGAAATTGTACTGGCTAGGAGGAGAGTATGAGTTTATTTTAACAGTGTTGTTTCTGCATCTGTTGATAATGTGGTATGGAAGACAGCATGAGACCAGAGGCCTAGGGCCTGAAAGAAATCAAGTGGTGGAAAGATGAATTAGAATTTAAATCAAACAAGCAAACCAAAGCACGAGTGGTGTACAGGGCAGAACATTAAAAAGCCCTATACCTCTGTGCAGTAAGCATGAGCCTGCTGAGGTCTGGGGATTAGTTGATGAGATAGATGAGTGCTGTTCCATGAATTCAGTAATGGAAATAGATGCTGTCCCAGAAGTTATTCAGATAAGATATTTACAAACATCTATGCAGTATACAGGTAGTTTAATTCTAAGCTTTTATTTGAGTCCTCCTGGGTATGAAGATTGCTCCTCATCACTTTGAATATGCTATTTCTATGTTCATTCATTCAACAAATATTATTGAGACCTTACTATATGGCAAGCAATGGGCTAGGCACTAGAGGTATAGCAGCAAACAACACACAGCTTATATTTCATATGTATTCAAAAGAAATGAAAGCATACATTCATACAAAGACTTGTATACACATGTTCATAGCAGCTTTATTCATAGCAGACAAAAACAACCCAAATGTCCATCAACTGGAGAACAGATCAACTAGCTGTGGTACATCTATCCATATGTCAGAATATTATTCAACAATAAAAAGGAACGAATTGTTGATGAATGCAATCCCATGGGTGAATCTCAAAAAGTATTATGCTAAGTGACTAAAGCCAGATACAAAAGACTACATTCTGTACAATTTCATTTATAGGACATCGTTCTGGAACAGACAATATTGTAGGGACAGAAAGCAGATTAGTAGTTGCCAGTGGCAATAGGGGGTTGACTGCAAATGAGCACAAAGTAACTTTTGGGGTGTTGGAAATGTTTTCTCTTTTGATTGTGGTGGGGACTTTTTGACCAAATACTCTTATCAAACTCATTGAACTCCACACTTTAAAAGGCTGAGTATGTAAATCGTACCTTAATAAACTTGACTTAGAAAAACCCTACAGCCTTTATTTTTATTTCATTTATTTATTGTATTTAGTAGGGGAACAGATACTAATGACAATATATAAGATTGAGCAGACCCATTTGTACCCCACAATACTTCCCATCAGCCCATCTCTGACTTCACCTGCTGCTCTAGGAGACAATCCCCTGCAAACTCATGCTTGCCTTGTGTTCGCAGCGTCTCTCCTCAAGCAGGCACTCTATGCTTTTCAATTTTCTGCCCTGGGGCTTCTCCAACACCTTGGGACTGTTCAGCCCACAGGCAGGCACAGCCTGGATTTGTGGGTGCATTAACTACCAGGGGTAAACTCAACACGGTAGGCCGAAAATTCTAGGAGGCATTCTGTACAGTTTTCAGAAGGTACGGATTGCTTGGGCTTTGGAAAGGAGCATGGGGAGTTCATATATGGAGAGAAGATAAAATACATAATCAGAGACAGAGAGGCTGGAACTTTTGGTGGGGGCTTCTGAAAGTTCTCTTCTGATATCTTCTGTTTTCTTGGTGAAATAGGCAAGATCATCAGCTGAGCATGAAGACGAGAAGGGAAGTACTGAAGATTTGGGGAGGGAAGAAAGGGTCCAAGAGTGGTTTTAAAAACAGAAATCATAGACTGACTGGGGAAGTATAGTAGGATTCCAGGCAGCATCACAGACTTACTTGAAGTTTGTGATCATTAATTTGAAGTGAAACCAGTCATCATGGAGCTGCTTAAGCTTCTTGCATTCAAGTGCCAAGGAAGTGGAGGGGTGAATTTGAATAGCATCAAGTATGAAGGTGAGAGAAAGAAGGAGGGAACTGAGTGAGTGTGGTCACAGTGGTGAGAAAGGGAATGGGTGTTACTATGGGATCAGAGCCAAGTAAGACGGGAAGTGAAGATACAAAGCTGGCAGGATCAGTGGACAACTCCCAACAAGATCTGAGAATTGTTAGAGTCAGGGAATGAGAGAGTTGTGTGGGCAGGTGGTAGTTGGAAAGTGGAAAACTTCAAATTGAGAGGACGTTGGAGATGCAGTCATTGGTAATGACAAGGTCTAGAGTGTCGCCGTTGATGTGAATGGCTGAGGCCTACAGGGCTACAATCATTGGAGGAGAAAAAGTCAAAGATCTGAGAAGCTGGGGAGCTGGAAGGATCAACTATGTTGGGTACTGAAATCTCTAAGAATTATGATAGTTGCAGAAGCTGAGGAGAGAAGGGGACCAGGTGCTTAAATCTTTCAGAAATGAGGGAAAGGGGTGACTGGGAGATGTATGACAGCAACAAGGCATTTTTTATTCTCTGCCCGTACAGTTCACTCTTTTGGTATGTGGATATTGTTTTTGTTCAATCCCTTCTCACCCTTTTCCCAACTAGCTATGCTGTGAGCTCATGAAAAGAAGGGACTATGTTATCTTTTTTGTAGCTAAGCTAATACTTAGACCAGAGGTGTTGGTTACTTGATTGGCAAAGAGAGCAGGACCTTCTTTTCTCAGTCCTTTTCCTAGATGCATTTCAGCTCTTGCAGCAACTGCCCTTGTAGCAACCACATTGCTATAGATAGCACAGTCGTTAACTCCATGTTACCCGTTATTCTGAGTGCTCAGTCGAGGCAAGTCTCCAAGTTGAGGGGATAGTTTCTTCAAATCTACTCAGTTACGGCCAACGGTTACACTTAGTAAAACTGTGAAGCAGTCAATGTTGTTTCTAATGCTTTTCAATCTCAATGTATGCACTCCACTCCTAGGATCTGATTGCTTTGCCACCCTGTTTTATCTCCTCTAAAGCAGTTTTTCAAACTTAAGTCAATTAGAATCACCTGGGGAACTGTGACAACTGTTAATTCCTGGTCTTCATTCTGACTAAACCAGAAGTGTTGGGACAAGGTCCATGAATGAGCATTTTTCAATGCTTGTCAGACATTTTAGTGGGCCAAGTTTGAGAAACCCTATGCTAAAGTAGTGGTTGGTAAGGTTGGGCCTATTCCCCTGGTGTTTTCAAATTTAACAGTGACCTCTTTTAGAAGACAACACTCTTTAAGGGGACAGACACTACAAAGGCTGAAATACATCTGGACAGATATCTAGCATTTAAAAAATTCTAGGAAAAGGACTGCAGAAAGAAGGTCCTGCTCTCTCTGCCAATCGAGTCCAAAGTAGTAGATCTCTAATAGTGGAATTCGGGGCACCTGTCAAGACACTAGTAAGTAGCAGAGAGCTGGCTGGGCATGGAGGCTCATGCCTATAATCCCAGCACTTTGGGAGGCTGAGGTGGGAGGATTGCTTGAGCCCAAGAGTTTGAGACTAGCCTGGGCAACATAGCAAGACCTTATATCTACAAAAGTTTTTAAAAAATAGACCGACGTGGTGGCATGTGCCTGTAGTTCCAGCTTCTCAGGAGGCTGAAGTGGACGGATCACCTAAAGCCTAGGAGGTCGAGCCTGCTGTGAGCCGTGTCCCTGCACTCTAGCCTGGGTGACAGAGTGAGACCTTGACTCAAAAAAAAAAAAAAGCAAGGGACTGGTCTGCAGCTGTTAAATTTTGCAAATCAAGATTAAGATGAAGGCGATGCTGCCAGGTGTAGTGAGATTTTAATGGTCTAATGGTTCTCAGCAGCAGCTTCACCTGGGAACTCATTAGAAATGCAGATTATTGGGTCTCACTTCAGACCTGCTGAATCAGAAACTCTGGAGGTGGGGCCCAGTCATCTGTGTTTTCACAAACTGTCATTCTGATGTTTGCTCATTTGAAAACCATTGTTTTTCAGTCTGTGAGTTAGAGCTATGGAGTGCCCCTTCTCACGTAACTGAGCTCAACATAGCCTGGTCTAACTCACTCTATGAATCCAATGGCTCCCTATTCCCGGTGTTCTGATGTGTTCTGAGTGGGAGCGGTCCCTTACTTTGATTATTATGCCTGGCCATGTGGCTGAAATGTCTGTGTCTTTTCTGACACTACTCTGGTCGGTAGTGGAACAATGATGTTTGCATAGGGGATAGCTCTTCTTCTTCTTCCGACACCCTAAAGTCTCCTCAGTGGGTGATCACCCCGTGTTTACTCTCAAAGCAGGTCTAGGGTAGTGCACTCTGATGTGTCTACACAGCAAACCATTTGTTTTGACAAGGGAGGGTTGCCTTCTGGTGAGCTCCATGAACATTCACCTGTTGGTTTGAATTTCAGCATGAAAAAGACAGGCTAATGCCTCCCAGGTATTGCCTGAACTATCCCATTACAGCTGTCCTTTCCTTAAAGAATGTCACTAAATTAGATAATTAAGTGACATCAAAGTAGGAGTGTCCATCTCATGCAAAGTCACATACAAATGATTTGGAATTACTTCCCTCACTGCCTCTTTCATTAGTTCAGAAAATAAGGGTTCAATTGAATTATACAGGAGTCTTACATTGGCTGTTGATTATTTTTAAACTCATTCTATTATTTAAGAGTAATAGAGATTGCACAGTTTTATATGATCTGATTTTTATTCAGATTTGCAAGTCATTCACATCAAATTAAAATTCCTTTTGGTCCTTTAAAATGCCTTGAATTAAAGTTTATGATTTAATAACTAAAGGGTATGGAGGGAATGAGAACTGAGTTTCTGAATCTTCAGTGATATGGAAATTTCTAAAAGATTCACAGCCTCTCCAAACTAACATTTCCTCTATTTAGCAGACAGGATGTTGATGAAGAAGGATACAGGACTGTGAGCCAAAGTACCTGAATTTCAGTAAGTTTTGCTGAAAGTGAGTAGTGCAAAGAAAAGAACTAGAATACCTGGTCACTGTCTTGGAAAGACTTAGAAAACCAGAGGGCAAACAGAGAGAGGGAAAAAGAAAAAGAAGAAACGTGTAAAAGACTGGTATTCAAGCCAGTCCTAGTGAACACAAACTGCTGTACCAACACGATGTCTAGTTCTAAGGAAAAGATCTCCTGCTCTCCCTTTCTTCCTCCTTGCTTCCTTCCATTCCTCCCTCTGTCCCTCCCATTCTTATCCCTTTATTAACCAACCTATATAAGTGAGCAACAGTTAAACCTATTTTGTTGCCACAGATATGGGAAGTGCCATCTGCCCTTAGACCAGAGCTAGAGGGACCTCTGCCCTGGGGTTTCGGGCCCTTTCTACTGAAAGTGTGGTCAGGTGGACCAGCAGCAACAGCATCACCTGGACGCTTATTAGAAATGCAGGTCTTGAGCACCATCCAAGATTTAAGGAATCTTTAACAAGATCCCTGGGTGATTCATGTGCACATTAAAGTTTGAAAGGTACAGTAAGTCCTCCCTTACATCATCGATAGTTCTTGAAAACTGCGACTTAAAGTAAAACGGCATATAAGGATACCAATTTGACCACTAATCAATATAACAAGAGTTGAGTTCCTATGGTTACAAAAACATCACCAAACTTCTAAATAAAGACTGAAACACTTCTAATATTAAACATTAACATAAATGTGAGCTATACATATATTTAAGAAAGATGACTAAAAATAAGAAAATTATTTACCTCTTATTCCAATTCAGGGTCACAGGTGGCCGGTGCCTCTCCCAGCAGCTCAGGGCTCCAGGCAGGGACCAACCCTGGCCAGGACACTATCCCATGGCAGGACTCACTCATACTCACTCACACTGGAACTATGTAGACACGCCATTTCATCTAACATGCACAGCTTTGGCATGTGGAAGGAAACTGAAATACTTGGAGAAAACCCACACAGACATGGGAAGAAGATGCAAACTCCACAGATGGTGACCCTGTCGGGAATCAATTTTTTTTCCCTCCTCATCAGCGTTATAACAAAATGACATTGAACAAAACGATGTTCTTTGAAAACTTGCTGTCCTGTATTAGAGGCCCTTTTCTCTGGCTGCACCATTCTCCACCAAGCAAGATTCTGAAGTGTCAAGGGGATGTGCCTACCTTCTAGAACATCCTCTGGGTTCCTGGACCCCCAAATTCCCTGCCTAAAAGTTCTGATCCTGCTTTTGGAGCCTATGCTAGACTGATCATACAACCAATACGCGTTCCCCTAGGCCTGAAGGATGGCCAGGTGTGGCTGTTTAGAGGGCAGAGCAGGGAGTTCTGTGGGAGAAGCTTGGTGAGGCAGCTGAAGTAGCCACATATATGGGCCCCCGGGATCCCTCAGTGCCAGGTGAACCTGCAGGGGAATCTGGGAAGAAAGGGGGTGGCTGGGTGTCAGCTCTCTCTGCTCCTCCAAATTCCAGTGTGGGACTCCAGTGAGCCCCCAGAGTCTAAATGCACACCTGGCCTTCCAAGTTGTTATGACAGGTTATTTGTCAAGGTAGAAGAAAAGGACTCTTTTAAAATTTAAACATTTGTTAGCTTGATACATAACTTTTAAACATTTAGACATATGGTATGTGGGCCTCTGTTTGTACTCTTGGTTCAGGCCTGCAGATGTTAGGGGCGAGTCTGCTCCTGATGAGATGTGAAGACATCTGAGGTTTTCATGTTTTCCAACACAGCATGCCCCGCTTTGTCTTTCGGGGATTCAAAGTTAGAGTGGCCCTGGCGCAGCTTCCTAGCTCTCTCCCTGAAGCTACATTCCTTTGAGTGCTTGGAGACGCTTCCTAAACCTCATGACCTTCTATTTAGAAGTTTTATTTTTTGTTTTTAAGGATCTTATAGGCGCTATTTGTTTATCCTTTAATCATCCTTCCTCTGACTTTTCTTCAATTTTTCCATCTCGCTGTTTTGGGGTTCAAGCTTGTAATAGACCATAGCATTCTATCATAAGCATCTGTCCAATACAGCGTGTAGAACCCCAGACCTCCAACCTAGCACCCAGCAAGCATCCTGGGCCTCATTCACAAAATTCTGATTTGCTAAAGGCAAGGCCTGGGGATGTACATTTTTGGCAAATACTCTGGTGATTCTGATGCTGATGGTTGATGGAACACACTTGGAGAAATTTTAGTATGGAAGCAAGATGGCCTCACAGTCTCTTATGTGGCCTAGTTTCATTTATATCCCAGGTCACGACTGCCAATTAGCTTTACAGACACCAGTGACTCACAAGTGGCTTGGGACTCATGAAATCCCCTACGTTCAATTGGCCTAATATTTATTAGGCGTCAGCTCTTCACAGAGGAATGTAATGGGCACTGGGAACCCACTAAAGTATAAGACACGGCTCCAGTCATGAGACGCTTAGGCTGCTTTTCTGTCTATTTACACTATGTCAGGGCTGTCATTAATATAACTTAGGAATATCTATTTTGTCCTGTGGGTAGAGTTCTATGTTGGAGAAAAAATAGACGCATGACAGAATACAGATGAATGGTTGAATATTTGCTAGTTAAGGACATTGTATTGGCTGTATCCATAGTTACAAAGTTAAACATTTTAACAATCTCAGCTGCAATTACAACAAATCTTCCTTAATCAAAAACCATTCATGTAATGCCTAATTTGTAAAAAAAAAACTTAAGCCACTAAAAAGGAAAGTTGTGAGTTCATGTGAATTTTTAAAAGATTCTCAAGGAGCTATTACTAAGTCTGTATAGCCACAAATGTGTGAAAGATGGGAAAAGTATCTATTAGGTTTATCTGAATAAGGAGGAAAACCTTTTTTTGTTTCTTTTTAGCCTGGAATTACCCAACTTGATTATCTGCGTTGTTCCCAAAAGTCAGGGTAACCGCTTGGCCTTAGCTTTCTTTGATACAGCGAGGATGTGGAATTAGAGATGTAAGCAGTATTCTTTTTGCTAAATTCCATGCATAGCTTCTGAGGCCTAGCACGCTGGCTGGCATCCCTGGACAAAGCACAGAAGCCCACCTGGACACTGTTGTCAAGGTTTCTCTCACACAGTTCACTGAAGTAACTTCTTTATGAGCCTCTGAGGAAGAGTTTGTTAATTAAATGCCTTTTAGTCATAGGGTTTATTGAAACCGCTTTTAAAATATACTTGGAGAATTAATGGAATATCTATTTTTCTTTAACACCCACGCCCCACCACACGCGAGTCCTTGACTTCCATCTCAGAAAAAACAAAGCTGTGTATGTGATTTGTTACTAAACTGGAGCTAATGATTAAAATCCCCTCCCAGGCTGAGTCTGGGGAGGAAGGATTCTGTTTGTGTTCACTGGGAAGGGGAGGAAACATTTCTCACTGAAACTGTGGAAGATCCTTCGCCTTTGTATGAGAACAGCCCAATCCCTCAATTCTCCACTTCCTACCCACCCCACTCCCTGCCTTTCTCATCTCTGTTCAATTCTCAGAAGAGATCTGAGTGGTCTTAAATGAAAATTTTGGTTCCCCAAAGCATATTTCAGAAATGGACACCATCATGCTTTTGGGATTGTGAAATAAAACCATACTCAACCTCCACACAGAGGACCTCTCTTTTGAACTCTCTGGATGATGCACATGGTTCATGGCTGTGAGGTAATTGTCTAGATACTGCCTATTTCCCCCATACCTGGCTTCTTTCTGCCCCCTCCTCCAGGGAGCAGCCTCTGGCCAAGGCTGGTCTCTGAAGGATACGCATATTGCCAGTAATGAGTTACAGGGTGCAGGTGACCAAACAAAGCTGAAAGCAATGTGGTCGTCATGTGTAATCAATGTAATTGCAAACACAGGATAGGAATTTGATCAATTGACTTGCTTGCCTATAAACCTGTTTGCTGTAGTGCCCCCTGGCACAGTGTCTTCTCTCACTGACCAGTGGCCGTTGGTGCCTCCTGTAAGTTCTAATAAGCCACTGTCTCTCCCTGATGGACCTCCGGGTGACTTCTTTGGAATATGTAAAGAACTTTACACGTGAGCCCTCTCAGATTTGGGGTTGCCGTGTTACAATAGCACCAATTAAATTCTCTGGGGTTTCAAGTGTGGGCCCCAAGCCTGCTATTTCTTTGTTCTTTCCTCTATAGGAGAGTAAGGCTGTCTAGCTAGTGTGGCCCATCCTCAGGCTGCCCAACTCGTTGTGTGAGCTCCCTACACAGCCTGTGGCTGACTCAGAGAGACTCAGTGGGGTGGGTCTTCACATCACACCCCAAGCAGCCTTTTCCAGTTCACACCTGCCAGCAGGACAGCCAAGAGAGTTGTTTAGGAAGTAGAGCAAAGGTGACAAGGCAGCAGGGTGAGCCAGTTGTCCATCTCTCCTCCTTTTCCTGGTCCTGATGACTTGCACTTTCCCCCATACACCTGCCATTCTGGTCTCGCAGTCACCCTTAGGAATAGAAGTGCCTGGATTTGGGCAGGGGCAACTTATCTGCATGTCAGAGGTGAGGGGAACCACGTGGCATGTGGGAAGGGAATTAAGGGTTGGAGAGGGCCCAATCTCAAGTCAACAAAAATCAATTTTTTCCTTTCTCAACTTTACGCTCTTCTGTTTTCCCAGACTGTGTATTATCACACAGACACAGATGTACACTCACATTTTTCCGATGCAGGAATTCTCTCCACATTGCCCCCTGTCAATAGCTATCCAGACCCTGTTTAAATGCTTCCAATGATGAGGCTCACTCTATTGTGAGGTTGTACCCATTAAAGTCCAGTATACAAACATCCCCCATACCCACTTGCATGCAATAGGTTTAATGTCGTGAACTCAGCCAGACCTGCCTCTCTGAGGACCACAGGCTTAGACCAAAATGGCTTTGGCTTTTAGAATGAAATGATGAACCCAGTTGTCTTCCAGGCTCACTGCTCTCTAGCCTTGGACAGCTGTTATTCTTGGGAGTCTGATTCTAGGCCTTCGTGTGTTTAATGTGAACAGCTCCATTGTGTTTCAAATTCTGATATAACCACCTTTTTGCTTCTTGTTGTAGCTAAAAGAAGTGTTCTGGTGGTTTTTCTTTGGGTGGGTAGCCTAAATAAAAAGACTTTTAAATAACTATGAATAAGGAGGTGCATTTTCATTTGAAATGAAGGCAGATGGAAGCTGGAGTCATACAAAGGACATTTGAGTTGAATTTTCCCAGAGATACTTAGAGAGTAGAATACCGATTTGCCATGTTGTATGTTTAGTTTTTCTCAGATATTTGTTTTGCTCCATTCTCCTGTAGGATACCTCAGCTGTTCTTTGCTAATGGTTCTGAGGACATTTCTATTACAAAAATTTATCAGCTAGAACTTAAAAATCCAATCCCAACTCTCTTAAGGAGTAATTAGAGAAAGTATTGATTTGCATAACTGAGAAGTGCAGAATGGATTCTGGCTTTAGGTAAGACTTGATCCAGGGGCTCCAGTGCTGTGACCAAGACCTATTTTTTTCCATCTGGAGACTCAGTCTCATTTTCTTCCATCCATTGGCTTTCTTCTCAGACTTCATAAGGTGATAGGGCACTGGCAGTGGCTTTTCATTATTTCCTGTTTTATATTTTACTAGTCCAATCAGAGGGTAGCTACCAGAAAGTGACTCACCGCCTCTTTTTATTTTTTAAACCCAGATTTGGAGCTTCATCTAAACCATCTGAACTTAAGCTCAAAGAAGGAATCTACGCCTGAACAAAAATCTGGGTTTTTGTTGAAAGAGGGGTAACAGATACTGAGACACAAGCTGAAAGAGAGACAACCATCAATTTTCTTCTTGGATGCTTTCACCCCCTTAATGAAACTCATCCATAGGAAACAGTCAGTATCTGCAACGACAGCTTTAAATGCAAGAGTAATACATCAGGAGCTTTTTTGGAATAGAACACCAACATGAGTTTCAAAATCAGTGACAATATAAGAGAGTGATGGAAATAAGTCCACTTTGGGTGGTGAGGAGAATCAGAGGGCACAATGTTTGAATGGTTTGACCATAGTGTCCTCCAAAACCATATAATCATACCAGCAATACTTTGCAATAATGGGTATTAAGTATGATTTTAGATACTATCTAGGTACTTTACATGTATTAACCCATTTAATCCTCACGACAATCCTACAAAGTCAAAACGATTACTATCGCCATCATTCCTATTTTACAGATGAGGAAATCAAGACCCAGAGACGTTAAACAACTTGCCCAAGATCACCGAGCCCATAAGTGGCAGAACTGGAACTTTAACTTTGGTGGCTCTTAACCATCACATTATAGTGTCTCCAATGTATGAAATAACTGCACAGAACTGGCAACACCCTGGTGGCCCTAGGGACAGGTATATGGCTGAGAGAGTGGTCAACACATTCTCTAAAGCTGGCACCCTCAACTTAGAATAAGGAGGAACGAGAGAAAGAAATCTCACTTCTTCATGACAGAGGTGAAAAGAGGATAATTATGTCTCACACAGCACAATAAAGTATCGAGATGGCAATAAAATAGATGAAGTGTAGGGTATGGATTAGCAATCAGAGGCCTCGGGTTCTTTGCCAGGCCAACCAATACTTGCGGTGTGACTGTAGACAAGTCACTTAACCTCTCTGTGCCTCAGTTTTCTGTGAATAAGGATGACTGCTCTCTTGCCTCCCTTTTTGGGTCATTATGCAGATTCACAACAATAATGTGAGATGAAACTCTTTGTATAGAGAACTCCTGCATCGGAAAAATGTGAGTGTACATCTGTGTCTGTGTGATAATACACAGTCTGGGAAAACAGAAGAGCGTAAAGCTGAGAAAGGAAAAAATTGAT
>CAUYQG010049816.1:0-14175 GCA_963574415.1 Tarsius wallacei | reverse complement strand
TTATCCCAGAACCCCTTTTTCAAACTTTTCCTGTAGTCTGACACTTTCTATTATCTTCCCATATTAAGTATAACTGGTATGAAACATACGGCATTCAAGTATCAGCAACATGTGGCTAGTCCCTGTGCCCAGAACCCCTCTACATTACCTTCTAAAGTAGTCAGAGGGCTCAGGGTCCTAACAAACATAATGATTCCTCACTTTCTTTGTGGTAGGGGCAACTGGAAGAGCTGAAGAAACATTGGGATTATTTGCTTGAGAAAACAACTGACAAAGGGCAGAAGCTTAACGAAGCTAGTCGCCAACAGAGGTTTAACACAGGCATCCGGGATTTTGAGTTCTGGCTCTCAGAGGTAATTGCACCTGGGAATGGTGGAGGCATGAGAGTTTCATAAATACTTGTCAGATATATGAATCTATATGTGAACAATTTTCTTGAACCTTCCTGGCAAAATTTTAGGATCATAACTGTGAATCTTCTTCTTAAAGGCAGTTTTTACTGGCATCTTTATTGCTTATTTTTCCATTCTTAGGCAGAGACACTGCTGGCCATGAAAGATCAAGCCAGGGACTTGGCTTCGGCAGGAAACCTGCTAAAGAAGCACCAGCTATTGGAGACAGAGATGTTGGCTCGAGAGGTAAGTAGTGCTGGAATCCCAATCCTCTGGGAAGAGTGGAAATGTATGTGGCTTTTCTTCCTCCTGTCTTTGGAGATCATTTAAAAACAGACTTGCAAAACTGTCCTTAGTGTTCTCAACTAGTGGGCATTTTAATCAGGTCAAATCCATGGGCTGCTTAGCCACTGTAGCAGTCATTGATAATCAGTTGTCACTAAATTATAAATTATAAGACTTTAGGAAATGGATCCTAGAAGTCCTCTCCCCTCCCCTTCACACACACACCATATATATATGCTCACCATCTTCCAAAACTCTATTTGATCTGGTATTTTAAAGAAAGTGGAAGTTTGCTTTGCAGAATTAGAGAGAAAAAATAAAATCATACAGGGGCACATGAAATTAAGTTGGACGATATATACACTCTGAAAATCCTGTGGAAGATTCCAGTTGCATCCTAATATCAACCAAACATTTGTCCTGGGAGCAGTGATAAAAATGCTGATAGTTGTTCATTTCATACTGGAGAATTCTGCATTATCACTTATTTGATAATGCAAATATATACAGAGATGGAAAAAAGTGAAAAGCTTTCTAAGTTCAAGGTTTCAGGACTTGGTGATGTTTCCTGTGACATCACAAGGAGGCTGGGCTAGTATGGGGATAGATACAGAAGTGTCTGGGTGTGTTCTGTGGCCAACCCCAGGATGTAACCAAGAGAGTAGCTGTTGAATATTTTAATCGATAATCAATATGTGGCTATCAAATTCAGTACTGCGAAGGAAGACAGTCCTGTATGTGAACAGGTGATTGCTCACCAAGATCTTTTTTAGTTGGGGAGCGAAGGCAAACACAGGTGAAAACATCAGAAGGAAGAACAGGACTCATAAGGCTAGATATACAGTTTGAGTGAGGTAGTCATGTTACTTACACCGCTTCCTCATCTGGCCCTCATCCAGCTTGAACGTGCACTATTATAACACATACGACTGTATAACATCAAATTCATTATTTCCTTTTTTATTTTTACAGTTATCTCAAATTATCAGAGAATCTATTATATATAAAACAGTATTTAACAAGTCCTATAACGTTGCCAGCATTAACAGTAATTTTCAAATGAGGCCCCTCAGTAGAATGGTACAAAACTGTATCCTGTTATTTTTTTCAAAATCCAGAATGTTTTTAAAGTCTAACCCCAAAATCCATCCAGATTGTATTGACTATATCAATCTATATAAGTTAATACCTAACCCTGAATTGTACCCGACATCTTTATAATAAATAAATTAATTAATTGAAAAAAGAAAAACAATTAATTATTCATATAACAAAAGTGTAAAGGATAAGCAATTGTTTCAGTTATTGACATAATATTAATACAATTGATCGAACCATCATGTACTACAGTGATGAGTAGATGTTATTTGTAAATTCATTATTTTCATAAGAAGTCTTTGAAATAGAACCAATAGTGGTTAAAGCCTGGGGTCTGTGTAATGCTCGTACTGCACTACTCACTGAGCACACTGGGGCTTTCTAGGATGCACTCAAGGACCTGAATGAGTTGGCTGAGGATCTGCTCTCCAGCGGGACTTTCAATGTTGACCAGATTGAGGAGAAAAGGGATAGTGTCAACAAGCGCTTCCTGGATGTCCAGAAATTGGCAGCTACTCACCATGAAAAACTGAAAGAGGCCTATGCCTTGTTCCAGTTCTTCCAGGACCTAGATGATGAGGAATCCTGGATAGAGTATGTATACCAACTCACAGTGTGTGGATAATCCGAGTAGATAATTCACCACATTTATTCCAGTATATGCCGAAATGAAATATTCAGTTGTTTCTTGAGTTTGATATTCCTGCTTCATGCTTGTCTCAACCTAAAATTAACATTGGTTTTATTTTTTCTAAATTGCCTCACCGGTTGCAGCAAGAAAGAAACAGATGTGGAAGAAGTCAGGAGCGGTTCACATACATGCAGGAAACAACTAAGAAGCCACATATGTTTGTTCTAGATAGTTCATAGAATGATGTAATGCTCAAAGAGACAACTAGGTATTTACAGTTTACCCTGCTGATCAGATTATTGTCGTTATTTTTTCTATATCCAGTGTATCCCATATGGCACTAAATTGGACACAAGACAGATAACATTACAGAGTATCTGCCATGGTTTCATTATTAATTCTATTTTTGCTGTAAAAATATGATTGATGAAATCTTAGCAAATTAATTATTTTGCCATCTTCCCTTTTGTCCTGCTTTGTTATGTTTTTCCTTCTATAAATCTATTCATTATTATGAGAAATTAGTGAATTGTTATATCTAGGACAAAAATAAGACATTTTAAAAACCTTTTTAGTAGTCATAAGATGGAATAATCTTGTCTGTGTAGTCTTTGACTATGTTTCATGGTAATATTCCAACATTTTGCACTCGGAAGCATCTCATCTGCCATGACTCTTATAATATCCGCTTTTTATAATCATTTTAGATCAATTTATTACTGATATTAATAGAGAAAAATAATAAAAGCCATGAAGGTTATACATGATTTTCACTTTTTTAGAAAAAGAAAGACATTAGTATATATTCTGGATCAAAAAAAGAGAAGATACACAGGTGACCAGGTAAAGGAACTAAAGGGAAGGCGGTTACAGCTGTGCATAGGGTGATCAAAATATTACTTTCATTTGTATTGACGTAAGTCAGAAGCTTTTCTGAAAGCCTCTGCCACTGATTATCTTTTTGGTTATCAGCACCAGGGTGTTCCAAAATTTATAACTACCCCCAGCCACACACACGTTCTTAGAAAGCCATCGCTCTAGGGTACCTCAGATATCTAAACTCCAAATCTGTTTTCTTCCTTGGTCGCAGGGAGAAGTTGATACGAGTGAGTTCCCAGGACTATGGCAGAGATCTGCAGGGTGTTCAGAACCTACTGAAGAAGCACAGACGCCTAGACGGGGAGCTAGTGGCACATGAGCCTGCCATCCAGGTATAAATAGACTATAAGACCTGCAAAGACAGAAATTAATATTAGCTCCTCATGTTACAGATAAACAATAGAGCACTACAAAGTGTGAAAGTAGATGCCCAGGTCATAGAGACTCACAGAGCTCACAAGTATTCTTTTCTCTTGCACATTTGTCTCCTATAAATAGAGTAATTCTGGACAGGAACCCATGCTCTTCCCTGGAAGGAGTACTTCAAAACTCCTGGGCAGTTATTGATAATTGGGATACAGGTTGAGACATCTAACAAAGTTGTACTTGAACCATATGGGAAGAAGGCAACTCTGGGTCTGACCTGGCAGCAGGATCACCCTGTGACCATGAATGAATAATCTATAAAGCAGATCATTCAGAATAGTCTAGTGCAAGCGCTGGGATATTTGCAAGGATATTTGGAAACGTTTGGCATTGTAGATCTTGCTGCCACTCTCATCATTCATCCAGGATTCAGGATCATCCCAAGTCCCATGGAGCTTATAAATGAACTGGAAGGTTGTAAGAGCTAGATACCTTATCAGAGGACTAGGCTAAACGTGGGGTAATGTGACATGGATGGGGTGTGTTCTTCAGAATGTGCTGGACATGGCAGAGAGGCTAAAAGACAAGGCTGCCGTGGGGCAAGAGGAGATCCAGTTGCGACTGGCTCAGTTTGTTCAGCACTGGGAGCAGCTCAAAGAGTTGGCCAAGGCTCGGTGAGTGGGAAACACAAAGCCCCATCCTCTTCCTGGATTTTGGGTGTCAGGCTGGTGTTGGAAGGACACCTAAGTGCCTGCTCAGTGTAGACTGCTCTCCCCAACTACCGATCTGTCTCCTATGTTCCTTCTCAAATGCCAAATCCACCATGAAGCTGTCTTCCACCTACCTCAGGCACAGTGATGGTTGCCTTTGTTCTAAAGAGGCACAGTGATGATGTCCTCTGTTCTACCTTTCTCCTTCACTTACATGCAGCTGTCTTTATCACTGCTTCTCCTCCATACAAGGTTATTAGCCACACATCTGTTATCTTTTATCTCTCCAGTTTTAATATTATACATAGTTCTTAGTAATAAGTGAATTAAGGAGTATTTTCTCCCTTAGAGGCATACAGCCAATTTGAGCCACGTAGCTGTACAGCTAAATATAACAATTTTGCCCTATAATTCCATGCCTTTTGCCAGTAGGAAGGCATTTCTTCCTGGAGAATAAGAGGGAGTTTCTGGAACTTTGTGGCACCTTCAGCATACAAAGAAGAAGGCAATACTCATAGTAGAAAGACACTGACTCACTGCTCATATTCTCCAACCCTGAAGTCTTAGAATTTCTTTTTGTTTGGGTAGAGTTTTCTTCAACAAAGTTTCCTAGAGAGGAAATGATGCTACAAGATGAACTTCTAGGACAAGAAGTTCACGGGAGATTCGCACCATTGACCAGCAGGTGCATATCATATTGTGCTTGGGCCCAGTTCAACTGTGGCTGCCTTAGATGAGATTGTGCCACCCTGTTGTGCTCCTACTGCTTGCGGATTTGTTCTTAATCTTATCGGGGCTTACCACCCTGCTGTAGAGGGCTTCAGTTGGAAGAGACCCTAGAATACTTGCAATTCATGGAGAATGCTGAGGAAGAGGAAGCTTGGATCAGTGAAAAGGAAGCCATGGCTGTCCGAGGGGATTCTGGAGACACACTGGCTGCCACTCAGGTGAGAAATAGGCAGAATTGATTCATTTTCCTTTCTCTAATTTGGGTTTTTTATTAAGTAATCAGTGTTTTCACCTGTAAAATTAGAACCTTTCTTCTGGTAGGAGGGGAATATGAGAAAAATATGGATAATTCTGTCAGTTTTAATTATGAAAAATTAATCTGCAGATGTAAGTGACTTGTCTGAGGTCATGGAACCGATCAGGTGTGAAGGCAGGACTCGGAGTCTGGATTCCATGATCTGTACCTGTCAATGAGTCAAAAATGTCACAGTTAAAGGCTTTTCCTTATAGGTTACATTTCTTATGGGTTATAGATTTTCTGAAGATTCCCTCAAATACCGATGTTACATTAATTTAAAAAGTAAATTCTTATGTCTGGATATTGGTTGCAATTTCTACAAAATAAAAATTTAAGAGAATGGCCTACTAGACAGAATAGTTCCACAGCTTATACCCTTTTAAAGGCAGGATTGTCTTTCCCAATAACGAAATGGACAAGTGCTCAGTGTGATCTTGAGTTAATATGGATTTTTGACAGCTTTTAAGAGAGTGACTACAAAACAATAATGTTCTTTGGGCCTTGAGAACTTTGCCTAATAACTTTAAAAATTGGGAAATTACCAAGAAATATTTGTGGAGATTAATTTACTTTTATGTGACGAAACAAGGAATGACTTAAACTTACTTGCTTGACTGCAACTTGTGCCTGGTAATTCGTAGCACCTCATTATTTCCCTCTCATTAGCCCCTAAGAACTACCATTGCACTCTCTTTGATTCTATGAACTTGACTACATCACATCAGTGGAACCAGGCTGTGTTTGCCTTTCTATAACTGACTTATTTCCCTTAGCACAGTGTTCTCATAGTGCATCCACGTTAACACCTATTGCAGAATTGTTGCATATCTGTTGATGGACATTTAGGTTGTTTCCACATCCAGGCTATTGTGAATAGTGCTGCAATGATGCTAATATCTTGTTGAGATCCTGATTTCAGTAGGGTTATTGGAGTATGCAGTAGTTCTATTTTCAAAATTTTGAAGAATGTTTATGATGGTTTCCATAGCAGCTGTGCCATTTTGCATTTTCCATTCTTTGTTAATATTTGTCTTTTGTTTTTGTTAATATTTATACTGATATCTTATTCTTCTTCAAGATTGAGGTAATATCTTATTCCTTTTCAAGATTGATTTGGGTATGTTTGGTCTTTTCTGACTTCATATGAATTTTAGCGTTAATTTTTCAATTTCTGTAAAAATAGTCATTGGGACTTTGATAGGGTCTGCATTGAATCTATAGATAACTCTATATAGTGTTGACATTTTAACAATATTAATTATTGCAATTTATGAACACAGCATGTCTTTTTATTTGTTTATGTCTTCTTTAATTTTGTTCATCAATTGTATGCAATTTCCGGCATATGAGATTTTCACCTTCTTGATTAAATATTTTTAAATCGTATTATTTTTTATAAGATTGTAAAAAGAATTGCATTCTTGACTTCTTTTTCAAATAGTTTATTGTTAGGATATAGAAAGGTAACTGATTTTTTTGTATTGATTTTTATCCTGTAACTTTGTTGATTAGTTTATTACTTCTAACAGTTTTTTATGGAGTCTTTAGACTTTTCTATATATAAGAATACATCATTTGCAAACAAAGACAATTTTACTTTTTTCCTTTCTGATTTAGTTGCATCTTATTCATTTTTCTAGCCTAATTGTCTGACTAGGATTTCCAGTACCATGTTAAGTAGAAGCAGTGTGATTGGACATCCTTGCAGTGTTCCTGATCTTAGAGAAAAATTTTTCAGTTACACACCATTGAATATGATGTTACCTGTGGGCTTTTTATATATGAATTTTATCATGTTGAGGTTATATCCCTCTGTTCCTAGTTTGTTGATAGATTTTATCATGAAAGGATGCTTACTCTGCATCTATTGATATGATTATTTTTATATTTTACTGTGTTTATATGATGTATCAGACTTATTGATTTGCATATGTCGAACCATCCTTGTACCACAGGGGTAAATTCTGCTTGTCCATGGTGTATGATCCTTTTAATGTGCTGCTGGATTCAGTTTTCTAGTATTTCAGTGAAGATTTTTGCATCTATACTCATCAAGGATATTAGCCTGTTTTTTGTTTGTTTGTTTCTTGTGGTGTCTTTTTCTAGCTTTAGTAATGCTTGTAGTTATTAAAGGTGTTTAAAAATATTTCCTCCCCTTTTGCTGTTTGGAAGAGTTTGAGAAGGATTGACATTAATTATTAAAATGCTTGATTGAATTCACCAGTGATACCTTCTGGTCCTGGGCTTTTCTTTGTTGAGAAATTTCTGACTTCTGATTCAATCTCTATATTAATTATAGTACTGTGTAGACTTTCTATTTCCTCATGAGTTAGTCTTGGCAAGTTGTAGGTTTCTAAGAATTTATTCATTTAGTCTAGGTTATTTAGTTTGTTGACTACAATAGTATATAGTAGTTTCTTATTATCCCTTTTATTTCTGTGGCATTGGTTGTAATATACCTTCTATTGTTTCTGAATTTATTATTTGGAAATAGAAAGTGAAGTATCAACGAGACTTTATTTCATGCAGTATATATACAAAAATATGGGTTATTTGGGGATTTAATCTTACACAGTAAATTGCCTTTTCAATATCCATTTACATTTCTGCAAAAGGATAAATCATAGTACTGTTACAAAAATATTTATTTTTATTTTAAAGATATGGGGTACAATTCAGGATAACTGGTCATTGTATGGGTAAAGTTTGGGCCTCCCTTTGATCCCCATTTTTTCTGGTTTGAGATCAGGTAGCCTTGTCGATGTTATGTGCCCTCCTCCTCAGCAGTGCCCTGTTACTACCAATTCCTTTTTTATAGTATTATGATAAATGTCCAGGATCTACTTATGAGTGACTACATGTGATATTCAGATTTTTGTTTCTTTGATAGATCACTGAGAATTATAGGTTCAAAATCTATCCAAGTTGCTGCAAAGTTCATAATTTTGTCCTTCTTTGTGGCTGCATAATATTCCGTCGTGTATATACCACATTTTTTTATCCAGTCCACTTTCAATGCACAGTTGGTTCCATGTTTTTGCTATTGTGAATAATGCGGCAATAAACATGTAAAGTAATTTGAGTTCTTCTGGGCATATTTCCAGACAGGGGATTTCTTGGTTATATGAAAGGTCAATATTTAGATCTTTTAAGAATCTCCGTAGTGTTTTCCACAGAGGTTGTACTAGTTTTCATTCCCACCAACAGTGTAGAAGCGTTCCCTTTTCCCTGCATCCTCTCCAGCATCTGTTGTTTTTTTGAGTTATTGATGATGGCTATCCTGACTGGAATTCGGTGGTATCTCTGTGTGGCTTTAATTTGCATTTCTTTGGTGATTAGTGAGGTAGAGCATTTTTTCAGGTATATGTTGGCTACTCGTATGTCTTCTTCTGCGAAGTATCTATTCATATCTTTTGCCCACTTTTTAATCCAGCTGTTTATTTTGTTTCTTTTCAGCACATTTGAGTTCCCTGTAGATCCTGGAAGTTAAGCCTCTGTCAGATATACAGTTGGCAATTTCTTTTTCCCTTTCTGTAGGCTGTCTCCCTACTCTCTTGATGTTTTCTTTTGCTTTGCAGAAGCTTTTCAGTTTGATGAGGTTCCACTTGTCCATCTTATTTCTTATGGTATGAGCATTAGTGGTTTTAATCAGGAATTGGTTGCCTATTCTAATTTCTGTAAAGGTACCTCCTGTGTTTTCTAAGATTCTTACAGTTTTAGGTTTTACTTTTAGGTCTTCGATCCATTTAGAGTTAATTTTTGTGTATGGTGATAGGTAGGGATCCTGTTTCAATATTTTACATGTGGCCAGTCAGTTTTCCCAACATCATTTACTAAATAGGTTTCTCCTCTCCTCAGTGGTTGTTGGTAGAGGCTTTGTCAAAGATGAGTTGGTTGAGAAATTGAGGTTTTGCTTCCAGAATCTCTATCCTGTTGCATTGGCCTATATGCCCGTTTTTTTTTTTTACCAATACCAGTAGAGTTTAAAGTCTGGGAATGTGATACTTCCTGATAGCTATAAAATATAATTCAGCCCATCTTGTCTTAAAATGAGTAATCATCTTACTTCAGTGCCTCATAATATCATATATTGAATATTATTTTATTTTTAAACTATGACTTTGAAAAAGGTATATTAGTCATGGAAATTCTATTTCTTCCTTTAGCCTGGGTTATTGTGTTTTTAGAAAAAAATGATGGGGTGCTTTTATAATATGACAGAGAGAGGCTAAGGCAGCAGTTAGAGCAATGGCCATGGGGAGACAGCCGTGGTGGTGGTGTGGACTGGTACGTATATTTTTCAGAGAGATACAAAATAAGACGGAGAAATGCTACTCTTTATGCTTCGTCCTCACTTCCCTTTCCATTTTGCCAGCTACGCAGATATCATATTTCCAGAAAGCAATCAAAGGCAGTGAAGACTTGGGGTAATATTTCAAGACAGAAATGTATTCTCCTTGCTCCCTCTTTAGGTTCGATTCTTAGTTTAGAATGTTCTTGATAGCTAATATTTTTCTGCTGTACACAATTTTTCATGGAATTATATTAATCGCAATATGGAAAAATCCTTTTATATCATCTTGATAAATACCTTCATTCCGAAATCAAAAAAAGCTTAAGGTCATATGATGATTTAGAAGCAGTGTCATTTGTATTCCTTTGACTGTGGTTTTTTTTTTTTTTTTTTTTTTTTTTTGGTAAGACTGCCCTTTTTGATAAATGAAGAGTTTTGGAAAAGGAATTTAGTGTAGTTGTTCCAGAGGAAGTAAACACTCACATAGTATGTCAATTTAGCTGACTCAGCCCTGATGAATACATCACAATGACCTCGAATATGAGTGGAGATAGATTTTCCAGGCTTGGATGTCCTGATTCTCACTGATCCATTTATACAGAGCTTGTTAAAGAAGCATGAAGCTTTGGGAAACGATTTTGCTGTCCATGAGACTCGAGTCCAACATGTGTGTGCACAAGGAGAAGACATCCTCAGTAAGGTGAGCTAGTCCAGAGATTCCAGTTCAAATTTTCATTTTCCAAAAGGGATTGGTCCAAACACAGAGTAGTGAGCAGTGCTAAAATCATATGTAGAACTCTGACAATCTCTTCTAAGCTACCTTTTGTTGTTGCTGTCAACAGATAATTATCTACTCAATTGCTGTTTTCTGGAAATTTTTTTCAAATTCTTATATGTGCACCTTTCAGCTTTCCTTAAATCTCTTGTTGACACTCTTGCTGTCCTATGTAGAACTTTGTTTAGAAAAGTAATATGCTGGCTTTGACCATGGAGTATTATAGTCTGAAGAAATTATTTTCTAAGCCTGTAGGGAAGAGGGTCACACTTAAATGTTTTTTTTTAAGAAAATCATTATTTTCCTAAAATGTTGTTTTTACAGTGTCTCGATCTAAGTGCTATATAAAGACCCCTAAACAGAGATGACTTTACCTTTTAGAAGGTTATACAAACGAAGAAAGTCATACTTATTGGAACAAACATGAGATTATTCAAATGCTGGAGTAGAAATAATTTTTTAAACATGGATTAAAAAAAATAATTGCAACCTTTTCAGGTTCTCTCCCACTGTGGGAGCTTTCCTGTAATCTCAATAAATCCTGCTTTAAACAAAAAATGAAAAATAAATTAATTACATTAAACCTAGATGAGAGAAGTGAATATATTTGTAATGAGAGAGATGAGAACTTTTTAATGGTACTAAAAATTCACATTTTTAGTCCTGGATGCTCATCAGTATATTTGTCCCTCTTCTTTACCCCTCAACCTGGCTGTTGCAGGAGGAAAGTCAGAACAAGGAGAAGATTTCCGCTAAGATAGAGGCTCTGAATGAGAAAACCCCTTCTCTGGCCAAGGCAATAGCTTCTTGGAAGTTGCAATTGGAAGATGATTATGCCTTTCAGGAGTTTAATTGGAAGGCTGATGTGGTGGAAGCCTGGATAGGTATGATGTGGCAGGGTCAGGATCTCTTGGGTTTGAGAAATCCTAATAAATTCCATATGTAGAATGGTCTCCTGAGATTTTTTTCTCTTATCACATAGAAAGAGGTTCTCCCTCCATTACTCACTCCTATTTTCTTCTGGACACAATAGTGCTTATAAATTGCACAACTGCACTTACAAATGCACACACATGGGAGGGGAGAGAGACAGAGAGACAGAGAGAGAAACACACCGACAGGGTAACTAAGTACCATAATTCCAGAGAGCACATTCTTTGGGAATTGGCAATTTCATGTATGATATTCAGAAAGGTAGCCATGGCAAAATAAACTAAATATTTGCTTTATTTACTTAAAATTTATGTCTAATCTGTAATTTTTCTTTTTTCTTGAAACAATCCAAAAGTTCTCTTGACTCTAGCCCTGATTAAGTCAATTTTATCCTGAGTCTAGAAAAACAATCCATTGGTCCCCACTTCTTTCATCTTCCAATGAATCACCGTCTTTGAGAGTCAGGAAGCTTTCTTATTCCTATTGCAAATATTACTTTCCCCCTTATCAGTGTTCACACAAGACTAAGTATCTTTCTTTTCTGATTATCTTTGTCTTTTAGCTGAGAAGGAAACAAGTCTGAATGGCAATGGTGCAGAACTTGCTGCCTTTCTCACTCTCCTGGCAAAGCAGGTAAGAGCAGAATTTTGTGTTGACAGATGTCAGGGAAGTTCAAGACCCACATCACACAGAAGATCAGTCCTCCAGGATAATTCATTTCTAAATTTTGGGACTTTATTGTTTGTAGCATCTGTAATATTGTTCCCCTTTACCTTTCTAATATTGATAATTTGCTAGTTTCTCTCTGTATGTGTGTGTGTGTGTGTGTGTGTGTGTATGTCTCACACATACCCATGCACAAACTGATTTTGCTAGGTACGTGTTCGTCATTTTGTTAGAAAATCAACTTTTAAATGTCCTGCAGTAGATATTTTGGTTATCAAAATTTTAGCCATTCTTTTTTCTAATATATTTATTTTTTTTATATTATTTTTTTATTGTGATATTGAGGGGTATAGTCAAGGGTTAGGTACACAAATATGTCTCGTTCAGGCACCCGTGTTGATAAGAAGTGTCCCCCCATCCCCAGACAGGTATTTGCTGCCATTAATCCCTTCCCTTATCCCTCACCCCATAGTTTCCCACTACTGTCAGTCATTTTCTTGTGGTAATACGTTGGATGATCAAGGTCTACTATATGAGTGAGATTTTTAAGTATATAAATTTTCCTCAAAGCAAAGCATTGACTGAATTCCACAAATTTTATGTCATTTTGCTATCATTCAGTTATTTTTTTTCTCTCATTTCTAATTTAATTTCTTATTTTTCCTATTGGTTATTTAGTAGTGTATTGCTTGATTTCTAAACATTTGGGAATTTGTTTATTATCTTTTTTGACACATCTAGTTTAATTTCACTGTATTTTAAAAAAATATACTCAGTGTTTTTTCAGAAGCTTGATTTATATTCAGAACATGGTCTGTTTTGGTCTGTAGTCTGTGTACATTTGAAAAAAATGTACATTTGCAGTGGCTTATATTATCAAACAGATTTTAGGTATGAAGTTTGTTTTTAAAAATACTTTGTTATCTTCATATATTTTTAGGCTAGGTTAAAAGTTGTGTTGACATTTATAATTGTGAAATCTTCTTGATAAATTGATATTTTTAATTACAAAATGTCTCTCTCTCTAATAACATTTCTCAATCTAAAGTCTTCTTTTCCCATACTAGTATACTATATCAATTTTCTTTTCTGTGTATTTGCATGGGTATGTATTTTTTATTTGTTTTACCTTTTGGTGTCTTTATATTTTAGATGTGTCTTTTGTAAATGTCATATAGTTGGGTATTGCTTTATGCATCTAATTTGCCATTTTTATTGGAAAAGTAAATCTACAAACATTTTAAGTAATAAAATCATGAATTTGATTCTAAAGCTATAATTTAACACTCCCTCCATCATCCAATCCCTTATTTATCAGTCAGGGATTAAAACTGTTTAAGACAGCTTGTTGTTGTTGTGGTTTTGGGAGAATTTGCCTTTTTTGGTTTGCTCCAATGGCCTTTTGAATGTTTCAACTTAAGCCTTTAACAAGGTTTAAACTGATGGATCCCAAATTCAGCCATGTGACACTATCAAAAATTCTTCTCAACTTGGCTTTTAGGACATGTGTCCCATACCATTGGGGAATCTAAAATACTTTCAGGGAAAAAGACAGAAGTATATCTATCCTACTCTTCTGCAGTTTTCTTTTTGGCCCCTCAAATCCCCATTCTCCAGAATTCTACTTTTGTCTTTTTAACTCCATGAGATTGTCAATGCCCTCAGCAATGCTTTCTCCTCAATGCCTAATCTTGAACAGCTTCTACTTCAAAGATAAAAGTGAAGATAATTTTGCTCTGACTGTAGTACAGTTCACTTCTCTCTGGAATTTTTATCCCTCGACTAGTAGCTACCTGATCTGCATTCTGATTCCTTTTTTTTTTTTTTGTATTTTATCTAGCTGAAAAAATTGATTCTTTTTTTTTGTACTTTGTCTAGGTAATAAAGTTGATTTTTTTTTTGTACTTTGTCTAGCTGATAAAGTTGTCCTCAGAGATAAAACTGGTCAAATATAAACCACTGTGTTGGAGCTAAAGGTGAAATTTCCTGAATTTTGCAATTTTAATATCAACATTTCTGCAAAACAAATATTGGCATAACTGGCACATGTAGGAGATCTTTTGTTAGTTTGTGTAATTCCAAGGTTCCCAATAGTGCACTGCTACTACTTAGAACACAG
>CAUYQG010049812.1:0-21389 GCA_963574415.1 Tarsius wallacei | reverse complement strand
AAACAAGAAAATGTCAGAAAGGCCAGTTGAAAAAAATGAGTCAAATATTAGAATGGATACTTTAAGAAAATAATATCTAGAAGTCCAATAAACATATAAAAAGATAGTCAATGGCATTAGTCATTAGAGAAATGCACTTTTTTTTTTCAGTTCAAGTCTCACTTTGTTGCCCAGGCAGAAGTGCAGTGGCATGCTCATGGCCATCACAGCCTCAGCCTGCTTGGCTTAGACGATCCTTCCGCCCCAGTCTTCCAACCAGGACTGGCTAATTTTGTGTGTGTGTGAGCTACAGATGCACAGATGCATGCCACCAGGCCTGGCTAATTTTTTTGTGTGTGTGTATGATTTATTGTGGAGACAAGCTCTCACCAAGTTGCCCAGGTTGGTCTCGAACCCCCGGGCTCAGGCAATCCTCTCGCCTCAGACTCCCAAAGTGCTGGGATTACAGGCTGAGCCACTGCGCCTGGCCAGGAAATGTACATTTAAACCCTAGTGAGATATCATTACACACCCACAAAAGTAGCACTTTTAAAATGATAAATCTAAACTATCCTTACTAAGGAAATCATAAGTGCTCCTAGAAATGAAATGTAGAAGAAACTAGAATTGTTCTTTTTTTTTTGAGTTGGAGACTCTGTTGCGCAGGCTGGAATTAGATTTGTTCTTCTAGTCAAGCTAGAATTATGATGTTGCAGAATGGTGGAAAACATACAGACTTTGGGCATATTCATTTCTTTTTTTTTTTCTTTTAATTTTAAAGATGTGGGGTACATGTTAGGATTGGGTACATAAGTGGTCTAGGTACAGGTGAAATTTGGGCCTCCCATTGAGCCTCACTTGGCCTGGATCAGGATCAGACACCCTTATTGATTTTATTTTCCCCTCCCCCTGCAGTGTCCCATTTCTTATAGTATGATAGGTGTTCAGGGTCCACTTATGAGTGAGAGCATGTGGTACTCAGTTCTTTGTTTCTGTGATCACTGAGTATGATAGACTCCAAATCCATTCAAGTTGCTGCGAGGTCCATACATTTTTCCTTCTTTATGGCTACAAAATACTCTATCATGTATATGTACTACATTTTTTTATCCAGTCCAGTTTCGATGGGCAGCATGGATGGCTCCATGTTTTTGCTATTGTGAATATTGCTGCAAAAGACATGCGTGTGCAGGTTTTTTTTTTTTTTTTGTAGAATGATTTGAGTTTCTCCAGGTAAATTCCCGGAAAGGGGGATTACTGGGTCAATTGAAGCTTAATTTCTAGCTTTTTTAGGAATCACCAAACTGTTTCCATAGAAATTGAACTAGTTTGCACTCTCACTAACAGTGTAGAAGTGTTCCCTTTTCTCCGCATCCTTGCCAATATCTGTTGTTTTTTCTTTTATTAATGATGATCATTCTTACTAGAGTTAGGTGGAATCATGATGTGGTTTTGATTTGCAATTCTTTGATGATTAATGAGTCTGAGCATTTTTTCATGTGTCTGTTGGTTGCTCGTATGTCTTTTGAAAAGCGTCTATTCATGTCTCTTGCCCACTTTTTGATGGGGCTATTTATTTTCCTTTTGGTACATTTGAGTTTCTTGTAGATCCTGGATGTTAGGCCTTTGTCAGATGTACAGTTGGAGAATATTTTTTTCCATTCTGTGGGCTGTCTCCCCACTGTCTTGTTAGTTTATTTGGTTTTACAGAAGCTTTTCAGTTTGATGAGGTCCCACTTGTATATCTTATCTCTTATGGCACGGGCATTTGAGGTTTTGATCAGGAACTGGTTGCCTATTCCAGTTTCTGTAAGGGTGTCTGCTGCGTTTTCTAAGGTTTTATGTCTAGGTCTTTGACCCATTTAGAGATGACTTTCATGTATGGTGATAGGTAGGGATCCAATTTCGATCTTCTGCATGTGGTCAGCCAGTTTTCCCAGCACCATTTATTCAATAGTTTCTCCTCTTCCCACTGGTTATTGGAGGAGGTTTTGTTGAAAATGAGTTGGTTGACAAATTGGGGTTTTGCTTCCAGAATCTCTATCTGGTTTCAGTGGTCTATATGCCTGTTCTTGTACCAATACTAGGCTGTTTTGATTATTGTAGCCTTATCACAAAGTTTAAAGATTGGAAGTGTGATACTTTCTGCTTTGCTTCTTTTGTTGAGGATTGTTTTTGCTATTTGTGGTCATTTTGTTTCCATATAAATTTCTGTCTTGTTTCCAGGTCTCAGAAGAATGATGATGGTAATTTAATGCATATTGCGTTGAATCTATAGATTGCCTTGGGTAGAATGGACATCATAAAAAAGTTAATTCTTCCAATCCATGAGCATGGGATATTTTTTCATTTATTTGTGTCTTCGATTTCTTTGAGCAGTGTTTGTAGTTTTCATTGTAAAAGTCTTTCACTTCTCTGGTCAGGAACATGCCAAGGTATTTCATTTTTTGTGTAGTTATGGTGAATGGGATTATACTTTATATTTGTTTCTTTGCCTGTTTGTTGTTGGTATATAAAAATGTGATTGTCTTTTTCACATTGATTTTATATCTTGAGACTTTGCCAAAGTTTTTTATCAGCACGAGGAGGTTTTTGACAGATGCCCTTTGGTTTGGGTATAGAATCATATTGTCTGTGAAGAGGAATAGCATGACTTCCTCTTTTCCTATTTGGGTATCCCTGATATCCTTCCCTTGTCTGATTGCTCTAGCTAGAACTTCCAACACTTTGTTGAACAGGAGGGGTGAGAGTGAGCAGCCTTTTCTTGATCCAGTTTTCAGGAGGAATGCTTCCAATTTCTGTCCATTTAGTAATACATTGGCTATGGGTTTATTGTAGATGGTTTTTACTCTTTTGAGGTATGGTCCCTCTATACCTAGGTGTTTAAGGGTTATTATCAAGAACGGATGCTTGATTTTGTAGAAAGCCTTTTCTTCATCTAATGATATAATCATATGGTTCTTGTTTTTACATATGTTGATGTATTTAATTACGTTTACAATCTTGCAGTTGTTAAACCAGTCCTGCATCCTGGGGATGAAGCCCACTTGGTCATGGTTGATAATTTTTGAGATATGTTGGATCCAATTTGTTAGAATCTTTTTGAGAATTTTTGCATTTGTGTTCA
Source organism: Tarsius wallacei (assembly GCA_963574415.1). Classification (NCBI taxonomy): domain Eukaryota; kingdom Metazoa; phylum Chordata; class Mammalia; order Primates; family Tarsiidae; genus Tarsius; species Tarsius wallacei. The sequence continues at coordinate 18,283 of CAUYQG010049812.1, read as the reverse complement.
TCAGGGATATTGACCTGTAATTCTCTTTCTTTGTTGGGTCTTTGCCCAGTTTGGGTATCCGTGTGATTTTAGCTTCATAAAATGATTTGGGGTGAATTCCATCTTTCTCAATTGCCTGGAACACTTTCAGTTGGATTCATATCAGCTCTTTCTTGTATTTTTTGTAGAATTCTGCTGGAAAGCTGTTGGTCTAGGGCTTTTTTTTTTTAGGTAGTTTTCTTATGATGGAGTTAATTTCCCTGGTTGTTATTGGTCTATTTATGTTTTCTGTTTCTTCTTGTTTAAAACTTGGGAGGTCATGTTATGTCATAAAGTCCTCCACTTGGTTTAAGTTTTCCAATTTAGTTCCATACAGATGTGCATAGTAATCTCTGATAGTCTTTTGTGTGTTTTTTTGGAGTCAGTTGTGACTTGACCTTTTGCGTTTCTGATTGTGTTTATTTGGGTTTTTTGTCTCTTTTTCTTGGTCAGTCTGGCTAGGGGTCCATCAATCTTGTTTATTCTTTCAAAAAAAACAACTTCTTGTTTTGTTGATTTTTTTCTATGATATTTTTGTCTTCTATATTTGAGCTTTTACTTTGGTGATCTGGATTCTTTTGCTAACGTTAGGGTTTTAGTGATCTTGCCTTTTCAGCTCCCTTAGATGATTTGTTAGGCTGTTGATTTGTGATTGCTCTATTTTCTTAGGGGGTTCATAGAGATATAGATTCCTCTCCTGGAACTGTTTTCATGTTATCTCAGAGGTTTTGGTAAGATGTGTCTTTGTTTTCATTTGTTTCCTAGAGTCTTTTAATTTCTGTTTTGATTTATGTGTTAAGGAATTATTAAGCACTGTGCTATTTAGTGTCCACATATTTCATGTGTTTTGGGGGAATCTTGTTGGTGGCGATATTTGTTTTTATCCTGTTGTGATCTGAGAAGGTGCTTGGCAGTATTTCAGTTTCATAGAATTTGTTTGTGATTGATTTATGGCCAAGAATGTGGTTTTTCTTGGACTATGTTCCATATGGTGATGAGCAGAATATATATTTTGTGGTTGTTGGGTGGAGTATTCTGTAGGTATCTATTAGGTCCATTTGGTCAAGTGTCAAATTAAGGTTCCAAATCTCTTTATTGACTTTTTGCCTCAGTAATCTAGCTAAGGTTGTTAGTGGGGCATTTAAGTCCCCAGTTACAATAATGTTACAGTCAATATCCTTTTTTAGTTTACTTAGTAGTTGCTTTATAAATTCTGGTGCTTCTGTGTTGGGTGCATATATATTTAGGATGGACTTTTCTTGTTGATGAATTGAACCTTTTATCATTATTGATGATCTTCTGTAGCTTTTTAAATTTTTCATAGCTTGAAGGTTGTTTGGGCTGATGTTAAAATTGCAACTCTTGTCTTCTTTTGTTTTCTGTTCACCTGAAAGTTTGTTTTCCATCCTTTAACTTTGAGTCTTTGGGCATCCTTTGTACTGAGATATTCCTCAGTACAAATATTTCCTCTAGGCAGCATATTGTTGGGTCATGTTTTTTTGTATAGTTTGCCATCCTATGCTTTTCAGTGGTGCATTTAGTCCATTCACATTCAGGCTGACTATTGAAATGTAAGAGTTTATCCCCGTCATGAGACTCTTATTACGTTTTTTTGCTTGTTCATTTTCTTTTAACTTTTGGGTGGATGTATGTGTGTGTTTTCAAGTTTGCAGTTACTATGTATTCTCTGTTGGTTCTGTGCTTTCCTGTTCTCATGGGAAATATATGGTTATTCTTTTTTTCTTTCTTTTGTGCTTAATACCTTCTTAAGCATCTCTTATAGAGTTGGTCTAAAAGCAGCATAATCTCTTAAGTGTTGGACGTATGGGAAGGATTTTAATTCTCCATCACTGATGAAGTTTAACTTAGCTGGGTAGAATATTCTTGGTTGGAGTCCAGATTCTTCTAGCTTGTAGTGTTCTGTAGATAAGTCTGTTGCTATTCTAATTGGTCTTCCCTGTTAGGTAGTCTGACCTTTCTCCCTTACTGCCTTTAGGATTTTTTTTCTTTTATGCCTGCTTTGTGTAAGCAAATTACTATGGGTCTGGAAGTTGGTCTTACCTGATGTCTTGCAGGATTTCTCTGAATCTCTTGCATTTGGATGGCCGTGTCTCTGATGAGGTGAGGGAAGTTTTCTTGGATAACCTTATGGAATGTTTGTTCCAAGGTGTTCTCTGTCTCCCTTTCTGCATCAGGAATGCCAATCAGGCCTAACTTTGGCCTCTTAATATAATTGCTTATCTCTTAGAGGCTCTGTTCTGTCTTTTAAGCTTCTTTTCTATGGTTTTAACCATTTGGGTTAGTTCCTTATTGTAGTCTTCATGCTCTGAGATTATTTCTTCTGCTTGGCTATAATTGGTCTTCCCTGTTAGGTAGTCTGCTTCCCATGTTTGTCCGTTTGCTATTTATTTCTTCTGCTTGGTTCTAATTGGTCTTCCCTATTAGGTAGTCTGCTTCCCATGTTTGTTCGTTTGCTATTTATTTTGTTCACTGTGCTCTTTATTGCTGTCATCTCTGTTATCAACTCTTTCATTCTTTCTTCTTGACTTTCATGATTTTTATCCATCATCTTCATCAATATCTTGATGTCTGCATTTGTGATTTGAGACCAGTTGTTCTGAGGGCTCTTCATTGTTTGAGCTCTGAAGTCTGTATTCTCAGGAGCTGCCTTTCCAGGGGCCTGGGGGGTGCCTGTGTTCTTCTGTTGATTCTTCTTCACTTATGATGAATCCCCCACCTTTTTTCCCCCTCTTTAATGCTGTTGCTCAGTGAGAGGGGGAATAGCTTTCATTTATGTTTGCTTAACCCCCTATTCTTCCTTAGGTAAAGCTTCTGGATTTGTTCAGTTTTGAAGCCAGGCTGGGAGTGGGGGGCTGTGCTGTCTTTTTGCAGTTCTGAGACTTGATTATGGTGAAATGGGGGAGCTAAGGTTCAGAAGCTACCTGCAGATTGAGGTATCTGCTGATTGGGATATGGGCCCCCTGGAACCCACTTCCCACCACCTTACATTTATATCTATGCAGTGGGAGTGTATGAATACCTCCTGAAACCAAAATGGGATAAAAGAATGGAAAAGAAGAGCAAAGGAAAGAAGGGAGAAGAAAGGAAGATGAAGGAAAAGAAGAAAAAGAAAAACAAACAGCAAGCAAACAAACAGGTAAAGAAACAAAGCAATAATAAAACAAAAATGAAGATACACTCATCCTCAAATATACCCATGCCAAAAAAAAAAAAAAGAAGAGGGATGAAATCAGAACACACATACACAAAGATATGTATGGAGAACATGAGCGACAAAGAATAAAAAGACCCCAAACTTTGTGAATCTAGGGCTTCCTCTTCTTCTCTCTTATGGCCATTTCTGGGACTTTTCTGGTTCCTTTTTTACTGGTCCCAAGCACTGCTGCTTTTGGCTGCCTGTGGGAGGGAGCAGACTTTGGTCTCTAGACCCTCCCTTCTGCTCTCTGCAAGGGTGATCAGGCTGCTCTCCACATGGGTCAGACGCCCCCACAGACTGCTGGGGGAAGAGAGTGGATCAGATCAAGACTCACCCCTACTCTTGTGCTACTAGGTGTCTCACTCTTACTGCATGCATCTGTGAAGGGGCCAGTCTGGAGGGTGGTACATCTGGGTTTCCAAGCCAGCTGCTGTCTTTGGGTATCATGCACCTGGATTATCCTCCCTGGAAAATGATGATCAATCTCAGAAGGGTGCAGAGATCACCCCTCAGTCCCAGGATGCAGGCTTCTCAGTACTGGGCCAACCAAAGGTCGTCTCTGCCTGGATTCCAGGACAGAGAAAATGGCGCCAGCCGATGTCTTCTCCTCTGCAAGACTCAGCTCTAGACCTCCTCCCTGTGCTTTCTCCAGGGCCCCTGCTGCCAGTGCCTGAACTATTGGTGGTGTTGGGCCAGGTGCCAGGTTCCAAGAGGCCACCGATCTCTACTGCTTTGTCCCAAAAGATGCCCTGAGAATGGTAGATGTCCCTGGTGCAGGAGTGCTGAATTCAGAGCAGTGGTGACAGCCACTTTCGCAGGGGATCCCCAGGTGCTTGTTCTCATGTCTCCCCTCAGTGGAGCATTTGCTCACCCACTTGGACACACACACACACAGACTTGCTTTATGCACTCATCCATACAGAAACTCACACAATGTGACCAGTTCTGTCACCATCCTGCCCCACCTCATACTAGTTTCTTAGAGACGATTGCAACTAGGCAAGGGTAGTGTAAATGAGCAAGTTTGGACATTTTTCACTATTCAAGTTGTCCACAAAATGAAATCCATAGTGGCAATTTTTTTTAGATGAAGATTTACAGGAGAAAGTTAATTGGGGGGAGGGGGATGTTCTTGGGAAGGACACCTGTAGGGGCGCAATGAAAACAGGATTGAGCAGAAGGGGAGTTGAACTGCAATGTAGTTATACCAAAGGCTTCACTCCATCCTGCAAAAAAGCTTTGGTTTTGTTGACCCTTCAGAGGTGTCCCAGATTAAAGTCAGGGGACCTCACTTTAAACAGTCATTTGATGAGGACTTCTAGGAAAGAAGAGTGAGGACTTTGGATGAGGTGACTCTTTTTAGCCCCCTAGCAGTCCCAGGAGAGGGACTGAGCTGAGAACAGTTAGCTGACAACACTGTAAGCACCCAGGGGAATGGAGAATGACTGCTTAACTTTATAAGATACTAGCCAAGTGTTTTCCAAAGAGGCTAAACCATTTTACATTCTTACCAGGAATATGCATTAGACAATTTTGTTTATTTTATACCCCCACCAACACTTCATATTGTCAGTCTTTTTTACTAAAATATTTCCATTTCATCTAATTTGTTAAATCTATTTACCTAAATTTTTTCATAATATTCCTTGGCTACACTTTTATTGTTCTTGGAATTGTACTGGATTTAATTTTGATGTTTAGAACTCGTGACTCTTCCTTCTTTTGATCTGTAGTGCTAGAGGTTATTGATCATTTTGAATAAAAGTTCTTATTTTCATTGACTTTTTCTTATTGTTTGTTTTCTATGTCTCTATTGCCCACTCTTTGTTATTTTCTTCTATCAACTTTGCTTTGTTTTTATTATTATTATTTTATCCATTTCTTATGGAAGCTTAGACATTGACTTTAGAACTTGCTTCTTTATAATTTAAGTATTTTAAGCAGGATTTTTTTTCTAAGCACTGCTTTGTTTATATTCTAAAAATGTTGTTAACTGTTTTCATTTTCATAGAGCTTAAAATATTCTACAATTTTTCTTATGATTTTTTTGAACAATTATTTATTTAGAAGTGTTATTTAATTTTTAACATTTGGGAATATACAAGTTTTTTTGATTATTGATTTCCAGTTGAGCTTTACTGTAGACAAAGAGAATACTTTGTGTGATTTCAGTCCTTTTATATGTATTGAGATTTTGTTTATGGCCCAATATATCATGATGACTCTCCCATGTGAACCAGGAATATTTTTTATTTTGTTGTTGCAAAAAATACTTAATAATATCAATTAGGTTAAGTTGATTTACAGTATTGTTGTTCACTTCTTCTATATGCTTATTTATTTATTATTCGCCATTGAAACAGGAATGTTGAAATCACCTGCTGTCATTGTGAATTGGTGCAAGAAATGAATTTACTACTGCTGGTATTTTCTTTTTATATTAGTTCTATCCACTTTTACTTTTTGTTTCTTGACGCTCTGTTACTCTGTTAATGGGTGAATGTACCTAAAGGTTATATCTTCTTGATGTTACATCTTCTTATGGATTTACCTTTTTATTGGTATGAAATATATCACTTTATCTCAGTGAATACTCTTTCTTCTAATGTCTAATTTGTTGGTATTAATACAGCCACATCAAATTTTTGAAATTATTTGTATTATGTATCTTGTTTTCATTATTTTTGTAATTTATTTTTTATTTTGTAATATTTTTAGATACAGAAAAATTTGTAAAAGTAGCGCAACATTCCTAGACACCCATCACCTACTTTCCCCTAATGTCAACATCTTACATACCCATGGTACATTTGTCAAAATTTTAAAAATTAGTATTGGTATATTACTACTAACTAAAATCTAGATTTCATTCAAATTTTTCCAGAATCCAATTCAGGACATTATTTTGCATTTGTTGGCGATAATATCTTAGTCTCTTCTGGTATCTGAAAACATTTCTCATATTTCTTTGTTTTTCACGACCTTGACAGTTTTTTGTTTTTTTGTGGCCTTGGCTTGAAACTCCGACCTAGACAGTTTTAAAGAGCACAGGTCATATATTTTGTAGATTGTCCCTTAACATGAATTTGTCTTATTTTCTAAAATGATTATATTGGGGTTACTGATTCTGAGGCAGGATACCACAGAGATAAAGCATGCTTATCATTACAATACCAAGGGTAAATAATAGCAACATGACTTATTATGGGTGATGTTAACTCTGATCACTTGGTTAAGTTAGTGTTTGCCAAGTACAAAATATAGTAAAGTTACTATATGTTTTTCTTTCTATACTTTATTAGTTGAAATCAGATTCCTAAGTCGAAACTACACTCAAGAAAAGAGGAAATTAAACTCATGTTCCCAGGAAGAGGAGTATCTACACAGATTACACAGCCTTCTTCCATGAGGAAGATTTGTTCTACCTCTCACATTTGTATTGATTTCATCATTTGTACACATCAATAATGACTCACCACATGTATTTTATATTTTTCAGTAATAATCCAATACTACATTATTTACTTTGTTGCTCAAATTCTTCCAGCTTTTACCATTGGAAATTCTTTCAGTTTGGCTACTGTGTTCCTGTGACATACCCCATTATTTATTTATTTATTTATTTTTTTGAGTACTTCCTTACTTGCTGGCACTATGAGATGCTCAAAGTTCATTTTGTGTTTTCCCTGTTTCAGATCTAGAATCAGTAATTCACCTGGGAGCTATGGCAGCTTTTTAACGTCGATCTAAGTTTTTGACATACATTATTTCCCTTTGCCTGAGGAAGCTATTTTAATATTCATTTCATGGAAGATGTGCTGGCTATGAATTTTTTCAGTTTTTATCTGTAAAAATCTTTATGTCTCCTTTGCATTAAAACCATAATTTCTTCAGATATAAAATTCTAGGTTGGTGTTCTTTTTTCTTTCAACACTTACAATATTCCACTTTCCTCCTGCTTGCATGGTTTCTGATAGCAAGTCTGCTGCAATTAATATTCTTGTTCCTCTATTTTAAAAAAATACCTCTTTTGCTACAGTTTCTCTCAAGATTTTCTCTGTCTTTGGTTTTTGAAGTTTGAATATGATATCCTTAGGGGTGTATATGAATGTATGTTTTTTGTTTATTTTTTTTCTGCTTGGTATTCTTTGCCATTCCTTTATTTTGGCAGAGTTTTCATTAATTTTGGAAAGTTCTAAACCATTATTACTTCATATATGTGTATGTGTATATATATATATATATATATATATATATATATATATATCTGTATTCTTTTTTCCATCTGATATTCCAGAAAGTGTCTAATAATTCCTGGATATTCATCTCTTTGTATTCCCCCTTCCCTCCCTCTCTCCTTCCATCCCTAATTCCCTCCCTCCCTCCATTTAATTTTTTCTTTTGTCCCTTTAGATTTTGGTTTAGAAAGTTTCTGTTAGCCTGTCATGAAGTTCGCTGATTCTTATGCAATGTCAAGTTAACTGATGAACCATTAAAGACATCCTTCATTTCTGATACTGTATGTTATATTTTTTATATTATTTTAGAGTTGTGAGGTACATGTGAGGATTTCCTGCAGAATTAAATTGTGTGAAGATGAGATTTGGGCTTCTAGTGAGCCATCTCTCCCCTGATAGTGAACCTGGAACCCACTGTGTAGTTGTATGGCCCTTATTCCTACTCCCTCGCTCCCTCCTTCAACAGTATCCAGCATATGTTTCCACCTTTGTACTCTTGTGACCAGTGATCAGGGCCTGCTTATGAGTGAGAGAGAACATGTGGTATTCAGCTTCATCTTTCTGTGATAGTTCACTTAGAATGATGGTCTCCAGCTGCATCCATGTTGTTGCAAAGAGCAAGACTTTGTTCTCCTTTATGGCTGCATAATATTCCATCATGTACGTGTACCACATTTTCTTTATCCAGTCCTCTTGCTATGGGCATCTGCATTGGTTCCATGTTTTTACTACTGTGCATAGTACTGCAATGAACATACGTGTATAGGTGTCTTTCTTTGAGAAAATGCCTCACTGCTTTCCATAAAGGTTAAAATCGCTTACATTCCTACCAACAGTGTAGAAACATTCCCTTTTCTCCACAGCTATGCTAACACCTGTTTTTTTGTTTTTTGACTTATTAATGATAGTCATTCTTACTGGTATTAGGTAGTATCTCATTGTGGTATTGATTGGCATTTCTCTGGTGATTAGTGAGGCTGAGCATTTTTTCATATGATTGTAGGCTGCATGAATGTCTTCCTTTATTGGATGTATAGTTTGCAAATATTTTTTCCCATGCCATGGGTTGTCTCTATACTCTCTAAATTGTTTCTTTTGCTGTGCAAAGACTTTTTAGCTTGATAAGTTCTTGCCTCTCAATCTTAGCTTTTATTTTTGAGAACTTGGCCATGAATTCATTGCCTACTCTAATATCTAGGAGGATGTTCCCTAAGTTTTCTTCTAAGATTCTTATTGTTGAAGTTTCACATTTAAGTCCTTGTCTATTTTGAGTTAATTTTTGTACATGGTGATAGGTAGGTGTCCAGTTTCATTCTTCTGCATGTAGTTAGCCAGTTTCCCCAGCACAATTTGCTAAATAGGGTTTCTTTTCCTCGATGTTTGCTTTCAGCAACTTTGTTAAAAATGAGCTGGTGCAAGGTCCATGCTTTTATTTCTGGATTCCCTGTCCTGTTCCATTGATCTGTGTGTCTATTCTTATACCAGTTCCATGCTGTGTTGGTTACTGTAGCCTTCTAGTAAAGTTTGAAATCTGGAAGTGAGATATTTTCAGCTTTGCTTCTTTTGCTTTAGCTATTCAGGCTCCTTTTTGCTTTCAGATTAATTTCTGAATTGTCTTTTCTAGGTCTGTGCAAAATGATGCCAGCAAGTTGATAGGAATTTTGTTGAATCTGTAGACTGCCTTGAGTAGAATGGACATCTTGACAATATTGATTCTTTCAATCCGTGAGCATGGGATATTTTTCCACTTGCTTATGTCACCTTGATTTGTTTCAGCAGTGTTTTGTAGTTCTCATTTTGAAGGTCTTTCACCTCTTTGATTAGGTGGTTGCCAAGGTATTTTATTTTGTGTGTGTGGCTATTAACAATGGGATTGTGTTTCTTATTTGGTTCTCAGCCTGTTTATTGTTGTTGCATAGAAATGCAGCTTTTTTTATGCAATGATTTTATATCTTCAAACTTTACTGAAGTAATTATCGATGCAAGGAGGTTTTTGACAGACTTTCTAGGATTTTCTAGGTATAGAATTGTATCATTTGAAAAAAGTGATAACTTCCTCTTTTCCTATTTGGATATCGTTGATTTCTTTCTCCTGACGAATTACTCTGGTGAGGACTGCTAGTACTCTATTGAATAAGAAGGGTGAGAGCAGGCATCTTTCTCTTGTTTTAGTTTTTAGGAAAAATGCTTCCAGCTTCTGTTCATTAAGTATAATGTTGGCTGCAAGTTTGTTATAGATGGCTCTTATTATTTAGAGGAATGTTCCTTTAATTCCTAGGTTTTTAGGGTTTTTATCAAGAAGGGATGTGGATTTTATCAAATGCTTTGTCTGTGTCTAATGAGTTAATCATGTGGTTCTTGGTTTTACACCTTTTATGTGATGGATTATGTTTATTGATTTATGTATGGTGAACCAGCCTTGCCTCCCAGGAATGAAGCTCACCTGGTTGTGATGGATGATCCTTGAAATGTGCTGTTGGATGCAATTTTCTATAATCTTCTTGATAATTTTTTGATCTATATTCATCAGGGAAATTGGCCTGTAGTTTTCTTTCCTTGTTGGGTCTTTGCCATTTAGCATTATCAGGATGATATTGGATTCACAGAATGAGCTGGGGAGAATTCTTTCATTCTTGATTGCCAGGAATACTTTCAATAGGAATGGTATCAGCTCTTCGTTGTAGATTTACAGCTGAGAAACCTTCTGGCCCAGGACTTTTTTGTTGGTGGAGGGAGGTTTCTTATAACTGAGTCAATTTCTTGGGTTATTATTGGTCTGTTAGGGTTTCAATTTCTTCCTGTTTCAATCTGGGAAGGTTATGTGATGCCTGGAATTCCTCTATTTTCTCTAGATTTTCTTGTTTATTTGCATACAGATATTCATAATAATCTCTGATATTATTTTGAATTTCTTTAGGGTCAATCGTAACATCATCTTTTTATTTTTAATTGTATTTATTCAAATTTTCTCCTTCTTTTTGGCAATACAGCCAGTGGCCTGTCAATCTTATCTACCCTTTCAAAGGACCAACTTTTTGACATAGATTCTTTTAACGATTTTTTTAAAACTCTATTTTATTCAACTGTGATTTTATTTTAATAATTTCAATTTTTCTACTAATTCTAGGATTGTATTGCTCTTGACTTTCCAACTCACATAGGTGTGACATTAGACTGTTTACTTGAGATCACTCTATCTTGGTATGTGCATGCAATTCTACAAACTTCTCTCTCAGCACCACTTTCATAGTACTCCAGAGGTTTTGGTATGTTTTTGTTTTGTAAAGTGGCAACCCCAAATCTGAGAGGGTGGGCTCACAATGTTTGACTATTCCAAAGAAGTCATCTGGAGAGACATTGGTTTATTAAAACTTACAGGAGTCATTGATGATGGCTTGTTAGTGAAGAATCTGCACCTTGGGGCAGTATGGAAAACAGTTTTATAATCAAAGCAATCAAGCCAGTCATTCAAATTCCTATAGGTATTTACAATTACATTGGTTAAGCATGACAACTACATTATTTTCAGCTTTTTTTGGTCACCTGCCTCTCATGACTCATTACTGGGAATATGCATACCCTTCGGAGACCAGCCTTGGCATGAGGCCTCTCCCTGAGGAAGGGGGCAGAAAGAAACCAGGTATAAGGGGAAACAGTCTATGTCTGGACACTAGCTCACACTCTACCTTTATATTGACTTTTTCTACATTTACAATCTTCATGTAACATTGATCTTCCACAAATTTCCTGAGATGAATACATGAGTCAAACATTGCATTCATAGACCACATATTCAATAAAAGGCATGGGATTCAAACAGCAAAATTGCTACAGTGATTATAATACCTATGAATACTTTTTGTGTGTGTGCCAAAAAAGAAATTATTAATCCAAACCACTTGGAAGAGGGGCCTTCAGCAATTTGGCACACAGCACTGACTTCAGTATTCAGGGTCTAAGGTCATAGACATATATGACCATTGTCAGGAATATATGCACAATATTCAATTTTAAGTATGGCACAGGTGCTCAGGGGTCCAATCGACTTCCTGGGCGGGATCACTAATGGTGTCATTAAGGTGCTCAATACACAGCAGGATGTGGTCTCTTATCTCTATCTGTATAGCTGTTAGCCATCCTAGCCTGTCCCATATCGGATATTTGAACCTGGGATTATTGCACTTTGCAGTATTTGTCCATTTTCCCATAACCACAGGGAGAATATCTAAATTATGATCTACTTTCTCTCCCCAGGGGACAAGCAGGAACCACCAGTGGGGTTCAGATTAAGCTTATCAGGGCCAATGGAGAGTATTCTCTCCAGGTTCTATGTCTTGTGGGGTGGGCAGCAACAGTTTATTCTCACTTCCCCAGCTTGTTTGCAATGAAGATTATTGCATGTGATTTGCATCCTCAGGAGTATTGCCCACAATTGTTTCAGTATGTCTAGGGGTGCTGGATGGCCAGGACAGGATCTCTCACTGAGAGTGTGGATTGCCATTTGTAATTGGGTCATCCACCCCTACAACGAGTCCTGATCTGTCTTTAAAGCATCCTTTAGCATGCCATTGTATCTTTCTATTAGAATGGCACCCATGGGATCATAGGGTAGGTGAAATTGCCAGTCAATATGCAGCTGCCCAGCTCATTGTTGCACTTGCTGTCCAGTAATGTGGGTTGTCTTGTCTCTTTAAATTACTTCAGGGGTGCCACATGCTGCAAGGAGCTGTGACAGTCCTCTAATGTTTGAATGCTGCGGAGCTCCTTTGCTAGGGAAGGCCTGCAGTAATCCTGTAGTAGTATCAACACAAGTGAGGGTGAACTGGACCCCTTGTTACATGGGGAGGGGGCCAATATAGTCTTCTTACCAGCAGGTCAAGGACTAATGGCCCCATCTGATATGTCCACCTTCTGCTGGCAGTCTCCCCGGGTGTCTCTTGGCACATACAGAGCAATCATTGCAAGCAGTCACTATGTCAGAGTTTTTAATGGGAAGTCCCCAAGCTTTTATAACTTCTCAGTGTTTTTTGTCCAGTATGCTTCATTTTATGATGTAGCCAGTTGGCCTTGGCACCTTTCCAGCTCTGTGAACAAAAGCCAGTGGGAAGTTGAGCTTTCCTGTATAGCTGCCCAAACCCCCAGGCATATCCCTAGATCATCTGAGGAAGAGGGCAGGTATAGGAGAAAACATTCTATGCCCCCAGACACTCACTCACAGTTTTTATTTGTTTCCAGGAATCTTTTTATTTCTGCCTTCATTTCTGTGTTAACCCAAAAGTCATTCAGAAGCATGTTGTTTACTTTCCATGTATTGTGTTTTGGAGGGTTTCTGTTAGTGATTATATCCATTTTTATTCCACTGTGGTCTGAGAAGATGCTTGGTATGACTTAAACCTTCTGAAATTTGTTTATGCTGATATTTTTGATTTCTAGAAATTCTTTTTGATTCTTAGTGTTTTCATTTCAGCTTATATTACCCATCTATCCTTGCATCTTATCTACATTTTCCTTAGGGCCCTTAACATATTTATCAAAGCTATTTTACTTTCTCTATGTGATAGTTTTAATATCTATGTCATATCTGAGGATGATTTCTCTCTTCAGACTGTGTTTTTTTTCTTGCCTTTTGGCTTTGCTCTGAAAGCTGGATTTATTTCATTGGGTAATAGAGACTGAGATAAAAGACCTTTGGTGTGAGGATTTATGTTAATCTGGCTAGGAGCTGGGCTGTGTTTAATGTTTGTTGTTTTATAAGTACCTGAAGATTTACATTTCTTTAGTGCCCTTGTTTTTGTCTTCCTTCTTGACTTTGGGCTTCCTAAGTACTCTTAAAAGAACATCTGTGTCTTGCAGATCTTTTGGCTGTCATCCACTGTTATTATTCTGGAGCCCTCTTGGTATAGGGGCAAGGTGTGTGTTCGTGGGGGGTGTTCTATAACCCTCTGATTAAATCTCAGTCTTGTAGTCAGCTGGTGTCTCAGCACTGTGACCTTCACAAATGTTTCTTCAGTGGTAAAGCTTTTTTTTTTTTTTAAAAACTTTGCCCATACTCCCTTTCCTGTCTACACTTCTTACCTTTTCTTTTAAAATTCTAACTCCAGTTGAATATAGTTTATATTCTTTTCCTCTTTGATAAGACAACAAGGCTGGAAGACACTGGAATGGGAGTAAGGTGCTTATCAGAGTTGGGATAAGACTCTGGAAAAATTCTTTCTTCTGAATCTTGGGTCTTTGTTATTAAGGTTCTGAGTGTATTTCTTAATGATTATTGTTATGAGTTGAATTGTGACCTCGCTAAAAATATATAATGAGTTCCTAACTCCTGGTGTCTATTTGGAAATAGAATCTTTGTAGAGTTAGTCAAATTAACATGAGGTCATAAGGGTGGGCCTCAATCCACCATGACTAGTGTTCTTCTAAGAAGAAGGAAATTTTAACACAGACACCACACAGAGAGAATGTCATGTGACACAGAGGCATAAATTGAAATGATGCAGCCACAAGATAAAAACACCAAAGACTGATGGTCACTGTCAGAAGACAGAAAGAGTCAAGGAAGGATTCTTCTCTATAGGATTCAGAGGGGGAATGACCCTGCTGACACCTTGATTTTAGGTTTCTGAACTCCAGAAATGCGAGAGAATACATTTATGTTATTTTGAACCACACTATTTGTGTTGCTTTTAAATGACACCCTAAGAAACAATACAATTTTTTCCCCTTCTTTTGACAGGCCTATTTTTTTGGACTTTTACTATGAGGATATGGTTGGGTTTTTGGATGTAAAGCCCACAAAAGTGTTTGAGACCCCCCTAAGACTCTAACTTGGAAGTTTCTTACTCTCATGCTACTCAGTCCATGGTCAGTCTCCAGCAGTTCACTAAAATTACCAACTAAGTGTTCCCATAAGTCTGTGACTCCAGGGACCACTGTTCCAGGTAAGTAGATTTGAGCTATGTCTCTCTGCATACACCTGTCTCTCCACATATCAGTGTGGTGGTTTGTCCTGTGATCTCACTTCTCCGGGGAGTCCAAGAAAAGTCATTGATTTTCAGTTCACGCAACTTTTTTGTCTGTTATGATGATGTAGTGATGTCTAAACTCCTAACATGTTAGAACTGAAACAGAAAATGGAGAAAGTTATTTATAAATTAAGATCCGAGTGCCTCATGAACTCATTGCTACTGGAGTTTCGCTGACTGTAGGTTATATCTTAGTGATTAGAGCTATAAAATATACTTATATATACTATGTTATATATATATACACAGTTATATGTATCATCTTTATATTTTTATCTTATATATGTCTTTAATATTTAGCACGTGTGTTTCTTGTAAGCAGTATATGTTTGGTTCTCACCTTTTAATCTGGTCAAATAATCTCTACCTTTTAATTGGAGTGCTTAGAATATTTATTTTATTACAATTATTAATATAATGTATTTAAAATTTATTATTTTGACAGCTGTTGTCTACTTTTTTCTCTTTTTTTTTTGTTTCATTATTTTAGTACCTTTAGGTGTAAAAGCTGTTTAAATTTAGAAGATCAAAATTGGAATAATATTTTACTTCTTAAGTAGTTCAATATAAATATAGTAAATATAATACAATGTATAATATGACAATAAGAGTTTTGATAACAGTGAAAAGTAGATGCTATGGAAACACAGAAGTAATATAAATTAATTATAGCCAATATACTTGAAAAATCTCCATGCAGTAGAAAGTGCCTAAAACAGACCTTAAAGGACTGAAAATAAACCCTTGAACACCTAGGTATAGAGGAAACATATCTCAAAATAGTAAAAGCCACCTACAATAAACTCACAGCCAACATATTACTAAATGTACAGAAATTGGAAGCATTTCCCCTGAAAACTGGATTAAGACAAGGCTGCTCACTCACATTCCTCCTGTTCAACAAAGTGTTGGAAGTCCTAGCTAGAGCAATCAGACAAGAGAAGGATATCAGGAGTCCCCATATAGGAAAAGAGGAAGTTAAGCTATCCCTCTTTGCGGATGATATGATCCTATATCTGGAAAACCCAGGGATATATGTCAAAAACACCAAACTGTAAGAATCTTAGAAATAGGCAACCAATTAGTGATAAAAACCTTAAATGCTCATGCCATAAAAGATAAAATAGACAAGTGGAAACTCATCAAACCGAAAAGCTTCTGCAAAGCCAAAGAAACTATCAAGAGAGCAGGGAGACAGCCCACACAATGGAAAAAAAAATATTTGCCAACTCTATATCTGACAAAGGCCTAACATCCAGCATCTACAAGGAACTCAAATGTGCCAAAAGAAAAAAACAAAAACAAAAACAGCCCCATCAAAAAGCGGGCAAGGGGCATGAATAGACTCTTCTCAAAAGAGGACATACAAGCAACCAACAGACACATGAAAAAATGCTCAGCCTCATTAATCAGAGAAATGCAAATCAAAACCACACTGAGATTCCACCTAATTCCAGTAAGATGACCATCATTAATAAAACAAAAAACAACAGGTGCTGGTGAGGATGCGAAGAAAAGGGAATGCTTCTACACTCTTAGTGGGAGTACAAACTAGTTCAGCCTCGATGGAAAACACTGTGGTGATTCCTAAGAGGACTAGAAATTGACCTTCCATACAAACCAGTAATCTCTCTTCTAGAAATATATCTGGAAGAATCTAAATCATTCAACAATGAAAGATACCTGCACATGCATGTCTTTTGCAGCAATATTCACAATAGCAAAAACATAGAACCAAATGTGCTGCCCATTGAAACCGAGCTGGATAAAAAAAAAAATATATGGTACATATATGTGATGGAATATTATGCAACCATAAAGAAGGAAAAAACTATGGATTTCAAAGCAACTTGGATGGATTTGGAGTGTATCATACGCAGTGATCAGAGAAAAAAAGAACTGAGTACCTCATGTTCTCACTCATAAGTGGATCCTAAACACCTATTATAATACTACAAGAAAGGGATTGGCAGAAGTGGGACACAGTGCGGGGAGGAGGCACATAAAATCAGTGGGGGTGTCTGATCCTAATCCAGGCAAAGTGAGGGCCAATGGGAGATCCAAACTTCACCTGTACCTAGACCATTTATGTACCCAATCTTGACTTGTACTCTATATCTTTAAAATAAAATAAGAGAGCGAGGCATTTCAGGTAAATAAAACAACCATGAGCAAAGTCTAGAAATGTGAGAATATTTCAGAAAACACAAATAACTCAGTATTTTTTTAACTTGTTTATTTTTACAAAACAAAATGCTTTTATTTTGTTCATTGGAGCATGACTCTGGAAACCATCTATGGAGAATCATTTTAAACAGGAATGAGAACTGATAACGGGAAATTAGTCTCTACTAGAAGAGCTGGTCATATTTACAAAGTTAAAAGTATTTATTCACAGTTCAGGGTACAAGGAGGCACAAAGGAGGGAGGGTATTATTTCTTTAGGTGTAAAAAAAAAAAAACCCTGCAAGTCCCATGGGATTTGAAGGATATAAGGGCTGGCTGGTCGTCTGCCCCAGGGTGACAAAAAGGGGACCCAGAAAGCTGGGCTCAGACATCCATAGGGCAGAAGAGAACTCTGGCATCAACAAGCAGATAAGCCCAGCAGCTTCAACTCCCTGGGCTTCTGGAGGAAAGAGTGGGAGCAGCCGTGCCCTGCTTGTGCTTGTAATAAGTCTGAGGATTCCTCTCTTTGACAGGGTCAAGTTGCTGGGATGGGGCTGGACAAGAACTCAGCTAGACCTTCACCAGCAAGGCAGTGGTCAGGCGGTACTGAAGACAAAGTACCACATCAGAGAGTAGGCTGAGCTGACTACCCAACCTGCCACTCCCTGGTCTTGGTCTCTATCCTGGCAAGTGCTCCAAGAATTGCATAATATTGCTAGAGGTGCAGCTGAACCAAAGACCTTATCCTTTCCAGAGACAGGCACCTGCCTCCCAGGCCATGCGCTCTAATGCCAGGGCTCTGGGACACGTGCAGATTTGAATGTGTTTAAAACGCAGGGTGTAGGAAAATAAGTCTATTAAACTATTTATAAATAGGTAAAATGACATGCTGTGAATTTTAATCTTGTTATTTTTAATAATTTTTAAAATTATTGTTCTTGTGAGTGTTTTTTTTTTTGTTGTTTGCCAAACTACATCAGTTATCTATTGCTGCATAACAAACTACCACAAATTTAGTGACTTAAAAGAAGCCACATTTATGATCTCATAATTTCTGTAGGTCATGAATCTGGCCATGATCACAAACTCTCTGGGGTTTTACAACACTGAATTCAAGTTGGCTGGGCAGTATTCCCAACTGAAGGCTTGACTGGGAAATAATCTACTTCCAAGGCTACTCAGGTGGTTGGTTGGCTGACTTCATTTTCTTGTAGTAATAGGGCTGATGACTCCATTTGTCTTGGTGGCTAGAGGATGGAGACTGTCCACAGCTTCTAGAAGGCCCTCACTATTCCAACATAGCTGCTTACTTTACTGAACCAACAAGGAGAGTCTCTTGGGAGAATGGCTGTTAGCAATATGGAGTTTTATATAATGTAATGCAACCATTGAAGTGTCATCCCTTTCCCTTTGCTGTATTTTCTTCTTTTTTTTTTTTTTTTTTTTGAGCTGGAGTCTCACTCTGTCGCCCAGACTGGAGTGTGCAGTGGCCGCTCCCAGCCACCGCAGCCTCGACCTGCTGGGCTCTGGCGATCCTTCCGCCTCAGCCTTCCAAGTAGCAGGAACTACAGGCACGCGCTACCACGCCTGGCTAATTTTTTGATTTATTGTAGAGATGAGGT
>CAUYQG010049807.1:0-12794 GCA_963574415.1 Tarsius wallacei | reverse complement strand
CAGGCGCGTGCTACCACGCCCGGCTAATTTTTTAATTTATTGTAGAGATGAGGTCTCGCTTGCCCAGGCGGGTCTCGAACCCGCGGGCTCAGGCAATCCACTCACCTCAGCCTCCCAAGGCGCGGGATTACAGGCTGAGCCCTCGAGCCCAGCTTTTATTTTATTTTTATTTTAAAGATGTGGGGGATGATTTTTGAGATGTGTTGTTGAATACAGTTTGCAAGGATATTGTTGAGAATTTTAGCATCTATGTTAATCAAAGATATTGGTCTGTAGTTCTCTTTCTTTGTTGGACCTTTGCCAGGCTTGAGTATCAATGTGATGTTAGCTTTATAAAATGATTTAGGGAGAGTTCCATCCTTCTCAATTGCCTGGAATACTTTCAGTAGGATTGGTATCAGTTATTCCTTGTATATTTTGTAGCATTCTGCTGGAAAGCCATATAGTTCAGGACTTTTTTTGTAGGTAGTTTTCTTATGACATAGTCAATTTCCTGGATTGTTATTGGTCTATTTAGGATCTTAACTTCTTCTTGTTTCAACTGGGGAAGGTTGTGTGATGTCAGAAAGTCCTCCATTTCCTTTAGGGTTTCAAATGTGTTTCCATATAAGTGTACATAGTAGTCTCTGATAATCTTTTGTATTTCTTCAGGGTCAATTGTAACTTGATCTTTTCCATTTCTGATTGTGTTTATTTGGGCTTTTTCTCTCTTTTTCTTGGTCAATCTAACTAGGGGACCATCAATCTTATTTATTCTTTCAAATAACCAGATTTTTGTTTCATTGATTTTTTTTTTTTTTTTTTTTGGTATTATCTTTTTGTCTTCTACATCCCAAATTTGGGCTTTTATTTTGGTGATCTGAGTTCTTCTACTGAAGCCAGAGTTTTAGTGGTCTTGCATTTCCAGGTCCCTTAGGTGATTGGTTAAGCTGTTAATTTGTGATCTTTCCATTTTCTTCTTGTGTGTTTGTGGAGATATGAATTCTCCTCTTAGTACTGATTACATGGCATCCCAAAGGTTTTGGTAAGATTTTTCTTCATTTTCATTTGTTTCCAGGTATCTTTTAATCTCTGTTTTGACCAGGAGTTGCTTAGCATTGTGCTGTTTAGTGTCCATGTCTTTGTGGGTTTGGGGGGAACTCTGTTGATGTTGGTATTTATTTTTATTCCACTGTGGTCTGAGAAGGTGCATGGCAGAATTTCAATCTTATGAAATTTGTTTATGCTTGATTTATGGTTGAGGATGTGGTTGATCTTAGAGTAGGTTCCATGTGGTGATGAGTAGAATGTATAGTCCATCGCAGTTGGGTGGAGTGTTCTGTAGGTATCAATGAAGTCCATTTGGTCAAGTGTCACATTGAGGTTCTGGATCTTTTTGTTGATTTTTTTGTCTTGACGATCTGTCTAGGGTTTTGAGTGGGGTATTTAAGTCCCCAACTATGACAGTGTTAGGGTCAATATCTTTTTTAAGTTTACCTAGAAGTTTCTTGATGAAAGTTGTTGCTTCTATACTGGGTGCATATATGTTTAGAATGGATATTTCTTGTTGATGGATTGAACCTTTTATCATTATGGAGTGACCTTCCATAGCTTTAAAAAAATTTTTTTGATAGTTTTAAGGGTATTTTGTCTGATTTTAAGATCCTGACTCCTGCTTTCTTTTGTGTTCCGTTCACCTGAAATTTTGTTTCCCATCTTCTTACTTTGAGTCCGTGAGTATCCTTTCTGGTGAGATGATTCTCTGGAGACATTATATTGTTGCCTTGTGATATTTTATTGATTTTATGATTCTATGTCTTTTCATTGGTGCATTTGCTCCATTCACATCAGACCTACTGCTGAAATGTGAGAGTGTATTCCTGTCATGAGTTTCTTATAGAGTTTGTTGTTGTTGTTGTTGTTGCTGTTTGTTGTCTTTCTTTTGATTTTTGGGTTGATTCATGTGTGTTTTCAATCTTTTTCCTGCAATCTTGTGCAAAGCCTTGTCATTCTTTCTTTCCTTTCTTCTGTGTTTAATACTTTTCTTTAAGTGTTTCTTGTAGAGCTGATCTGGGGGTAGTGTAAACTCTTAGGAATTGAATGTCTGGGAAAGATTTTAATTCTTCATCACTGATGAAGCTTAGCTTAACTAGGTAGGTGATTCTTGGTTGAAATTGTTTATCTTTGAGAACTTTGAAGATTGGGCCCAAGCTCTCCTAGCCTGAAGTGTTTCTGTAGATAAATCTGCTATTATTCTAATTGGTCTTTCCCAGTAGGTAGTCTGAACCTTTTTCTCTTGTTGTCTTTGAGATTTTTCCCTTTATATCTACTTTGTGTAGGCAAATTACTATGAGTTTAGGAGTTGGTCTTCTCCTTTGTTGTCTCACAGGGGTTCCCTGAATCTCTTGTGTTTGCATGGTTGCATCACTGATGAGATGAGGGAAATTTTCTTGGATACTTTCATGGAATGTTTATTCCAGGGTGATCTCTGTCTCTCTTTCTGCCTCAGGAAGTCTAATTACTCTCAGGTTAGGCCTCTTGAAATAATTGCTCATCTCTTGAAGGTTTTGTTCTGTCTTTTTAAGCTTCTTTCTATGTTTTTGACAGTTTGGGTTAGTTTCATATTTTGGTCCTCAAACTCTGAGATTCTTTCTTCTGCTTGGCCAATTCAGCTTTCCATGCTTATCAGTTTGTTATTTATTTCATTCACTGTATTCTTTACTGTTGTTATCTCAGTTGTCAATGCCTTCATTCTTTCCTGTTGTCTCTCCTCAATTCTATTTATTCTCTCTATTAATGTCTTGATATCTGGATTTATGGTTTGAGACCAGTCATTCCGGGGACTCTTCATTGTTTGTGTTCTCAAGTCTGTATTCTCAGTGTGTGACCTCCCAGGGGTCTGTGCAAGACCCATATTCTTCTTTTGGGTTTTTTTTTATTTGTGTAGATTTTCCTCCCCTACCCCTTTTAACCTCTTTCTTAATTTTGTTGAGGGATGGGGGAGCTTTTACTTTTATTTGTTCAATCTCCTATTCTTTCTTATGTGGATCCTCTTGCTTTGTTCAATTCTGAAGCTGGACTGTGGGTTGGAGGCTGTACTTTTTGCAGTTTTGAGATTTAATTGAGGGGGGAGTTGTGATTCAGAATCTATCTGCAGAGCCCAGTATTTGCTGACAGGTGTGTGGGCCCCCTGGACCCCACTTCCCACTGTCTTACAATCTGTCTGTGCAGTGGGGGAATAGGTTTGCTCCCTGAAAGCAAAATGAGATAAGGAAAAGGAAAAGAGTGGAAAAAGGAAGGGGGGCGTGAGAGGAAGGTGGGGAGAGAGAAGAGAAAAGGGGAAAACAGACAGATGTGCCAACTAGCAAATGAAAAGAGACACAAAGACCGAAAATATTTTTTTAAAAACTGAAACATACAGACAATCATACAAACGCACAAACCGACAAAAACCCCCCTGTTGGTTGATGTACTCTCCCTCAAAAATATCCATACACAAACAGGAAGTCTAAAAAAGCAATAAAATAACAGAAACAAAGCAAGTATGAAAAAGTAATCAAAAACAGAAAGAGAGAGAAAAAAACTAAAACTAAAACTAAAATGAGCAAAACAATGACAAAAAAACAAAACTCGCTCTGAGGTCATTCCTTTAAGTCCATCTTCCTTTCAGCTCTGCTCTCCAGCCTCTCCCCTCTGCTCTCAGCACAAGCTGATAGGATTGCTCTTGGTATGTGTCAGATGCCCCAGGCCTACTGCAGGAGGAGGGTGGACCAGATCTGGACTCACCCGACTTGCTGCCTGTCAAGCCTGCCATTCAGACCTGACATGTCTGTGCAATCCAGCATGGAGGAGTGGTGTCTGTCCCTCCAAGTTTGATGAGATGACCTCTAGGTCCCAAGTTGGAGGCTAGGTGGAGCTGGGCGGAGCAACGTAGGTCTCTGCCTTGTCCCAGGACGAGAAAATGGCTCCAGTTGGTGTTTCCTCACTGGTGGTGGAGCTCCTTTCTCCAGCTCACCCCAATCTTCTCTCTCATCTGACTGGGGGGTTCCAGCCACTTTGCTGTCACAGGTGATGGTGTGGGCCAGATGCCAGGTGATGCGAGTCAGCTGTGTTCAGCAGGCTTTTCTCAGGAGTGGCCCGAGAACAGCGGCAATCCTATGCACCAGCGGCTCCAAGCTCAGGGTGGTGGGGGGTTGCAGTCACCTCCAGAGGACAGCCCCAGGTGCATGAACCCGAGTCTCCCATCAGACGACCTTTCACTCACCCACTGGCACAGGCCTACTAACACAGAGAGTCTTTATGGACACTCGCTTGTGTGGAGACTCTCACAGTTGCCATCTTGCTGGAAGTACACACAAGATTTATAAATATATGTTATGCAAAATGTATACTTAGTATGCTTGGTTGTACTTGCATAAATGGGGTCTTCTAAAACACAGAAACTGCTTCATTATATAGACTTCTACATCATAACGGCTGTTAAAATAAATTTCGAACTGTGTTTTCTTTATTGTTAAATTTTCCCTAAAGAAAGGAACTTGCAGAAGTTAAGCAAGAAAAACACCTTGGCCCAGGAGAATACAAACTATTCTTCAAAATGAAAACAACGATGAAAATAACATAGACATGACTTTTCTGGCTTTCTTAGGGACCACTATTAGAGATCTGATTGGCAGCTGCTTCCACAATTAATTGATTCCAGAAAATTTGGCAAGACTTACTCTTCCCTACCTCAAAAATTGAACAACTGCCCACCTTGTAAATATCAATATAACAATGTCCTCTAAAGTGATTTAAATGCTTTGGGAGAAATCTTTGTCAAATAGATGTAATTATGTAACTTATTATAGTATTTGCTTTCAAATATTTATATATACAGTATTGATGCCTGTTCTGAGAAATATTTTATCAAATTCACAAAGTATGGCAGTATGTGAATGCCATGATCTAAATCTTGTGCTGGCTGTCTTCTTCTTGCCCCCCTAAGATCCACTCTGTGGTTTTCCATTCAGCTGTGGACCCAGTAGGGGCTTGGGGGGTTGCTGATATATGTGAACTGCTTAAGGGTCTCTTTGCCTTCTGGCTTCTGATTGGGTTCTGCCAGTCGGGATGGGGGTTATCCACAAAAGATCTATAGGTGGGAGGAGAATGGAGGTGAGTATTTATTCTTCTAATGAGTATGCTCTAAGCCAATACCAAAGGCCACAGTTCCTGTCACATATCCCTTTCGTAGAACTGCCCCTCATCACGTGACCTTTTCTCTTTGTGCTTAGGAGCAATAACTGCTCCCTGAAATTCTAAGTCCCAGGTAACGTGCCATCCCTTGTCACCTTCTGCACACTGCACACACATTTTAAGTTCTTTTTATTAAATTATCCTCCAATGATCCAGCTTGAGTTTTCCATCTGTTTCTTGCCAGAACCTTACATGATAAAGTATGTTTATTCTTTTCTTTTGTGTGATTTAAGCAGGTGGCTAAGGGTGCTAAAATACAATCTCTGATATAAAAAACAAGAAATTCTGTGCTGCAAAGCTGCTATATTAATACATCTCTTTTTCTTTTTCTTTAAATAGAAAATAACGCTCCAGTTTTTAGTCAGCTCTGAGCCACTCTTGAGGTCAATGCACCCACAGCCTGTCAGGGTTTGGGGGTTGTTCATCCCTTGCTATTGTTTGGGTTGGACATCATATAGCACCGTATGCAGCAACCATCCTTGGAGTATGCAAAATAGAAAGAGAATAGATTTTCTTACTATTATTGGAAAGTCATTAAGTAAATTTTATCACGTGTGCTTTTGTCCCTCACCCACAGCAAGAAGCTGGTTTTCTTATCTCCTCCTCTTAGTCTCTAAACACAGTCTGTCAACTAAAATGCTAGACTATCTAGCAGCTAGAGACCTAAAAGTTTAGTCTTTCACAGTAAAACTCTCTCTGTATGTGAATATGTCATAGGCTGAATTGTGTTCCCCAAAATTCATATGTTGAAATCTAAACTCCCAATGTGAAGGAATTTGGAGATACAGCTTTTATTAGGTAAGATTAATAAAATCTTAAGGGAGGGGCCTTGATCTTGTAGGATTGGTGGCCTTATAAGAATAGGAAGATCTCTCTCTCTCTCTCTCCCTCCCCACTACCCCCTTCGCCCTCTCTCCCTCCCTCCCTCCCTCACCACATGAGGACACAGTGAGAAGGCAGTTATTTGCAAGTCAAAAAGAAGGCCCTCCTCAGAAGGCACCTTGATTTTAGACTTCCCAGACTGTCTTTCTCTCTCTTATGTGTGTGTGTGTGTGTCTGTCTCATCTCACCCATCTCTAAACACATTCTGTCAACTAAATATATACATACACATATATATTAACTATATATACACACATATAGATATATATATACACATATCAGAAAATCCTATAATGATAAACACAAATAAAAATTTAAAGATTGTATCAAAAGGCAAAAATGTAAATAGAAGTGTCACACCACATCCCACTGCACGGAATTAATCATAGTTATGATTAGTTGAACAACATTTTACACAACTTTTAAAATCATGTATGTGATTAAATAAGTAGCTAGAGAGAAGCAATACTGTTGTAAAAATGGGTCTATATTATAACTAATATTTCTTTATTTGCTATTTACCCTTAGGACCATTTTAAGAGGCTTTAAGTGGCTGTTTTAAAATACTTTTCACCAATGTCACTGAGAATAGGATCTGCGGAGGACTTCAGGCTGGTGTGCCAGAAGTCAATCTTCTGAGGGTGGTTCTGAGGCAGCCTTTAAAGTTTGTTCTGATCCTGGAGGGTGAGGAGCACGGAGCTCTTCTTAGCTATCTCTTTCCCTGGTTTTTTCTGGTGAAGTACTGGCCTATCATTTAGCCTGTTCTGATTCATTAAGAGGAGCTACGAACATCCTTTCATCTGCTTTACACCAAAATGTCTATTGTCTTCAAGGACACCCTTAGGCTTACTGTTTAAAAGTCAATTCCTTCCTGCATAACTACAGAAATTTCTGGTTTTATTTTGTTTTTATTTTTTCACAGTACATACGACTTTATTAAATAAGGTGAATTTGGGACAAATAAAAGGTGAAGTAAAATAAACTACTGTTAAATGATCATCTGAATCCGAATAACTTACAGCAAATATGAAGACAATACAATAAGGTTACATGTGAATAAAGATGATGTTGGCTGGGCTCAGTGGCTCAGTCTGTAATCCCAGTACTTGGGGAGGCTGAGATGAGTGGATTGCCTGAACCTGTGGGTTCGAGACCAGCCCAGGAACTTGGTGAGACCTCGTCTTTACAATAAATCAAAAACTAGTTGGGCTCTAGTTACTTGGAAGGCTGAGGCGGAAGGATTGCTGGAGCCCAACAGATCGATGCGTGCCACTGCACTCCAGCCTGGGTGATGGAGAGAGATGTCAACTCAAAAAAAAAAAAAAAGTTTACTAGGAAAGGAAGGAGAAAAAGAGCACAAGAGGAAAAATCAAATCAAAATTTGTGAGCCATCTCAGGCCATCAAAACACTTCACTTTACTGTAGGGGGGAAGTGGGAAACAACAACGGCAGGCTAGTTTTATATCAAGAACTGAAGCACTGGCTCTAGTTGACCATGTGAATGACAACCAGAAGAGACAGAAGTTTATCAGTATCTCATTGTCAGTATCCTATGGTTACATGAGCAGCCTCCAGTTAGCCAGGCCGTGAGCTGCCTAAATAGTCTTTTCAAGCTAAACAAATACACACATATTTAATCAGATAATATTAAGTGAAGAGACACATTTAAGTCCACAAAGGCAAACTGTTAACTACCCTCTATGTAACTTACTTTTAATTGAAAGTATCTTTCATTCTTAATGAATGTTTTCTGAGTTTTGCCACATATTTTAATGTTAAAGTTTAAATTATTTTTTACATGCAAGTAGTGTGAATAGTTTCCCCACATGGGAACACTGATTATACAAAGATGACATACCACATGGGTTGGTTTTTGTTCACTGAAAAGCTAACAAACTGTCCAACTACGTTCCTCCAAAAAAATCCCATATACCCGGGTAGTAACTGAGTCTCTATGCAATATAGTCAAAGCTAAGAGGATTAAAAATTTAAAAAACAACTCCTCAATGCAATCAAATGAGCCCTGCTACATACAGGCTAATCAGTACCAGGAAGCTGGAAAACATCCAAAAAATCCCTCAGATCATTTGCTTCAAGTAACCTTTTTCCAGTTTTCAACTCATGAGTCAAGATAATATTTTGTTAATTCTACTTCAGAAAAACTTTTTGCAAGTTGTTTTATTTACAATGCCAACTTTTTAAAGGTTACCAAAGTTAACTGGACAATAAACCAGGCAGACATTGCTTTGCAAAAAAGATGGAAAGCCCAAAATGCCACTTTCTATAGAGAACCCACAGCTCAGTTTTATTCAGAGCACAGAAAAAAGAAACTTTCAATCATACTAGAAGAAACTCATCCATAAGCTTGGAATCTGGACTCAAACTACTCATGCAATGAGAACAATATTCTGCTAAAGCAACTGCTGTGTTTCTGCATTTGTCTACTGTTTGTTTGATATTAGCAATGATAAACAGAGCAGTGCAACTAGTATTTGGAGCAATCCTTACAGTGTTACAATGTCAGGCACACATTCCACTTCTCTTCACACCACTGGTTCTCTTTGCATACCTGGGTTTCCTCCCTTCAGTAAAGTCATGTTTTACATTGACAGTCTTGCACATTTCCTGAAGAGTTTTCCCCTTAATCCTATTGGCAACAGTGTTGCATGTAACATCAAGTGAACCTTTGATGTCTAAGTTGTTTGCAGCCAGAATGAGTTCAAAAAGTGTTCCTCCATCAGCTTTCAGGAATTCATGGTCCCAAACAGGGACGTCGTCTGTTTGCTTTTCCTTGTTCTCATCATCCTCAGGAGGAGGTTGCTCTTGGGGCAGGTGCACTGCTGAAGGGCCTTTTTTAAGACTGCTGCACTGACATTCGGGAGGGGAGCTGGTCATCCTCTCCTTTGCCACCCACTCCCAATACCATCTCAGACTTGGAGTTCACACAATGCTGCTTCTGACCTAT
The DNA here is from genome assembly GCA_963574415.1 of Tarsius wallacei. Lineage (NCBI taxonomy): Eukaryota > Metazoa > Chordata > Mammalia > Primates > Tarsiidae > Tarsius > Tarsius wallacei. The sequence goes on along the minus strand of CAUYQG010049807.1, from coordinate 3,733 downwards.
TCATTCCAAACGACCTTGGGAGTCACAGGTTTGTCTGGCAATCTCCACATCAGCTTCAAACATCTCTCCCTCAGAACCCTGCAACTGAACTGAAGTCATCAGTGAAAAAATGAGTACAAATCCAAAGAGTAGAACTGGATATGTTCATTTATGTGGTGCTGGGTCTCAGGAAAATGGCCGGTAGAGGCTGACGAGAGCTAAGCGGCATCAGCACAGTGGAGGAAAGCGGAGGACAAGGCCACCAGAACTTTCTGCTTTTCATGGCTGCCCCTCCTCTTGTGGGGAGAACCTCTGAACCACTACTCTGGGCTTTGGATGAGGGGAGTAGACTCTGGTCCTGACTTGTAACCTTTGCCCAGTGAGTGATCTGGAGCAAAGGGCATTGAGGCCTTACTAGTCTTATCCTGTTGAGCCTGGTGTATAGCCTCTACCTTGTGAATTGAGGCTGGGTAGAGGGAGGGAGTCCTCAACCTTTGGGCCATACTCACCAGAAAGTTAGCTGTTTTAGTCCATGTGGGTTGCTGTAACAAAATACCATAGACTGGGAGGCATATAAACAGAAATTTATTTCTCACAGTTCTGAAGGGTGAAAGTCCAAGATCAAGGTGCTAGCACATTCAGTGTCTGGTGATACTTCTTGGACAGCTGTCCATGTCAGAATGTGCCCACATGGCAGAAGGCAGGAGGGAGCCTCTACTCTCATGACCTAATTTCCTTCCAAAGGTCTTGTGTCCCAACACCATCTCACACTTGGAATTCACACAATGCTGCTTCTGAACTATTCACTGTAAATAAGTAACTAAGGCCAGCCTATTTTTTTTTTTTTTTGAGTTGGAGTCTCACTCTGTTGCCCAGACTGGAGTGCAGTGGCCACTCCCAGCCACCACAGCCTCGACTTGCTGGGCTCCGGCGATCCTTCCACCTCAGCCTTCCAAGTAGCCAGAACTACAGGCGCACACTACCACGCCCGGCTAATTTTTTGATTTATTGTAGAGATGAGGTCTCGCCAAGTTGCCCAGGCGGGTCTCGAAGGTCAGGCTATTTTTAAAGGAAGAGGATTTAGACTCTACTTCATTATGGAAGGGTATCAAAGAATTTGTAGTCACTTTTTTTTTTTTGAGTTGGAGTCTCACTCCATCGTCCAAGCTGGAGGGCAGTGGCACGCTCACGGAGTCGACCTGCTGGGCTCCAGCGATCCTTCTGCCTCAGCCTTCCTAGTAGCCAGAACTACAGGTGTGCGCTACCTGTAGTTTTTTGATGTAGTGTAAAGATGAGGTCTCACTAAGTTGCCCAGGCTGTTCTCGAACCTGTGGGCTAAGGCAATCTGCTCACTCGGCCTCCCAAGGGGTTGGGATTACAAGCTTGAGCCACTGTGCCCGACTGTAGACACATTTTAAAACCACCACTATGTATGCATTGATGTCTAGGAAGCACACTGCTGCAACATGTTAATATTTGAAAAATTTAAGTGAATGGTATATGAGAATTTATTGTTCTACTTTTTTCATTCTTATATGTGTTTGAAATTTTTCAAAATAAAAGTTTGGAAGGAAAATGTTATGTGCAGTTGTGTGAGGCCAGCTTAAATTTTTCCCTTTTGTAGCCAATTTGATTTTTTGCCTGGATCCTTGAAGAAGTCTTCCTTTATTCTTGAAGTTGAATGGGTTAACTTGAATATTTCTTCTAGTTTTAGAGTGTCTCTTAATACATTGTCCTGGACTGCAATGTATGCCTCCATCTAGAGGTTCAGTTCTTTTTCTAGGTAATCACCATTATTACATCTTCTGGGTTCTTCCTGGTCCATTTTTGGGGGCATTTTCATTTAAGACACAGATTATCCTCATGTTGGATCATTTCTATACTCTGATTCTGTAAGCCTTTCTGTATATGCTTTAATTTTTTCCAACTGCATGTATTGTAGCCACTGTAAGCTTTTCTTCTTAGTTTTCAATGGCGTCTTTTCTATTCCTTCCCATTTGTACTTCAATGAATTAGTTCTTTAAGTGTTGTTTGGACCTTCAGTTTATATTTTTAAGTCTGATGATACCCTATTATTTCTTTCGGTTGCTTTGTTTATATTCTTTTCTCGTAAGGTCTTATTTTAAGTTATTTATTGTATACATAATTCATATGTATATGTATGTGTATATATATATATATATACACACACACACATATAATTTATTACTGTTCCTTAATTACGTATTCTTCCAGGACAGTTTCTTTATCAATATTTGCATGGTTTCTCCCTTTCTTGCCTTCCTTTTCCTTGTTTAGAAATTGTCTTTCACTGTGAAATGCCTTGGATCAGTGTTCTGCTTTTTCACAGTTTCAAGGATTAGTCCATCCCTTTGGAGAATACTCATAGCCCTTTGGTAATTTTCTCAGTGGGAAACTATGCAGAATCAGAGACAACCATGACCAAGAAGAGGCGAAAAAAGGGGCACATGTTCCAGTTGTTATTCTTCAGACATGTGAGTCCCCAAATGACTTCAGGGGTGGTGTGTGGTTAGGATCCAGGCTATCTCCCAATCATCTGTGCTCCAAAATCTTTTGTTTCCATCACTGATATCAGTTTTTAAAGTTTATTGTCTTACATTTGTTCCCTTTCCTTGTTAGCAATTATTATTATTATTATTTTTACTGAGAGGCTTTAAAGATACTTATTTGGGGTAGATTTTGTTAAGAAGTAGGGAAAGAAAAATCTGTAAAGCAGTCTCAATTCGTCTCTTAACTTAGAAGTCTATTCTCTTCTAAATATTCTCTTCTCATATGTATGTATTTATAGCAGGCTACAGAAAGAGGTAAATAATACTTTTTACAAGAAAAAAAATCTAATGCTTTGTGCTAGAAGTGATTTCAGAAACTATCCACTTTCCAAGTTCACAGAGCCAATTAATGACTGAGGAAAGGGTCTCCTGATTTTTTTTTTCCATCTTCCTCTGTCTCACTAATGGGTAGAATTCTATACATTAGAAAGAGAGAGCAAGAGCAAGAGAGAAAGAAATTTTTTGTGCTGGAGACCTTCTTTTTCTGCCTCTATTCCAATTACACATTCTGGGTCTTTGTCAGGGGTAGCTCTGGGGACACAGAAATTGAGGCTCTGACTATAATCCTGAAAGAGTACACATTGGGTAGAGACTTGATAAACTGAAGAAAAGCCACCAGGGAAATTGTAAGACTTTTTCTTCCCTTCTCTGGTTAAAAACAAATAAACACCGCCAGGACTACATATGTCTCATCTTAGGGCATGAGACATTGTAAAAGTGAAGAGTTTGGTTTTCTGGAATGATCTGCCTCAGCAGCTATGACAGCTAATGAGAACTGAGAAATTATCCCAGTGATAATTGTATTACAAGTACATGCATCAGATTTTAATTCTGTCAGTGGGAAAAAGACTGGCCCAGATTAAATTTTTTTTAAAGATATTTTTCAGTCTTGTGAGAAGTGAACTCACCCGTCCAAAATCAAAGGATGGACACAGAGGCGTGGAGTTGCAGCAGAAGCAAGACTTTAATGATGGCCTTGCAAGGTCGGGTGTCTGGTGGGCAGGCACACCCAGAGCAATTACAACAAGCAATTTATTTTCTAATACGCAAGTCCCTCCCTGGTTCCTCATTAGCCAAGGACTGTGGGGTCACACTCTCTCCCAGGCATCGCCTAAGCAGTTTTGGTCCAGAGAAGGTTAAAATAAGTGCTTGTTGCTATTTGATTGGAGAGTTTCAGCTTCCTC